>JANTPZ010109455.1:0-13928 GCA_025593235.1 Vachellia pachyceras | reverse complement strand
AATGGGTTGTTTAGCGATGGTTGCCCCCCCCCCCCCAAAAAAACAAAAAAAAACCCCTTGCTAGGATTTTATTTTCCGACTTTTACTGTTTTGCTTTCTCTGAGGATAGATCTGGAGTTGGCTAAATATATATGAACTTTTATATCCTACTTTATAATGAATTCCCAAAATATTCTGAGGCGGTACCCGTCATAAGAAAGGACGGTTTTAAGTTGTCTTTTCCTCACCGTGAACATACACCCTTTCGGCAGGCCTTGCCCAAGACCATGGCGGGCAAAGCTCCAAAGAAATTATAAACGCAAAGTATCAAAGCCTACAGGATCTCTCCCTCGTCATCAACAACCGGAACGCATGGCGGCATCAGACCAAACAAAGTGACGGTACAAGCGGTGGGCGGGCCATGAAACCAGGTAGGCCCTCTCTGTTCCACCGACGAAATTAATTTATCCACATGGGGCCCATCATCAGGATTCAACTCCTCAACCTCTATCTAACTTTTATAGCCGCCACTCATGAATTGTTAGTATTTTTTTTGCCAAAATGAATTGTTAGTATTTTATTTGGTCTACTGTGTTCTAACAATTTATCCACTCTACGAGTCTTGGAACGTGGCCACTCAAACCACGCGGCTTTCCGCTGAACAATTCCCACGAGCCGGTGTGGCTTCAATGAAAAGCTCAGAACACAACCCACACGCAAAGATTCGCTTTACTTGCTTCCTTCTTCCATAACCCTGCCCAATTTCTCTCAGCTTCCCCATCGAATTAAATACAAGAGTTCACATTTATGCTGGGGAAAAATTTAACCATTTTCTTCAAAAAGGTAAAAGTTACAAAGCACCACGAATTCAAAACTAGCAGCGAGGGTTGCTGCGC
This sequence comes from Vachellia pachyceras, assembly GCA_025593235.1. Lineage (NCBI taxonomy): Eukaryota > Viridiplantae > Streptophyta > Magnoliopsida > Fabales > Fabaceae > Vachellia > Vachellia pachyceras. Next base: position 13,053 of record JANTPZ010109455.1, on the reverse strand, counting down.
TTAGCTGCGTTGCCTCTTGGCGCACTCACGCGTCCTCTCTTTACACTAGTCTGATCACCCTTCAACTCCAAGCTCGTCTCATCTCCACCAACCATTTCTACGAACATCCTTTGTAGATCTTCCAAACTGTTCCCCTGTACATAATAATAATAATAACAATAACAAAAAAAAATCCCCGTTACACAGACCTTTGCTAATTGCTTCTACCATGTCATTCTTCTAATCAAGAATTAATCATACAGCAATACCTCCTCCTTCACATTGTTCATCATCGAGATCATCTCGTTCATGAAATCACAGAATTCCTGATCTCGCGGTTGACATGCAAAACAATGGTTCGTTAGTTAAAATTTCATTTCAATACAGATGCAAATATCTCAAACATAACTTATCACCCCAAAAAAAATCCCAAGATGCCAACTTTGTTCTTAAAACGCATGACCCGTTATTTCCCACTTTAATTAACTTCATCATACCCGAGGAACGCAACAAAAAGAGGAAAGTAAGAATTTATTAGTGATTACCGAGCACAAGGCGAGACAAAAGATATCGTCGCTTCGGCCAGCGCCCAAACGACACAAGTTTACCTCGCCCTGTTTACGGTACAGGGTGCGCTTAAGCTATATCAAGGAAACTATAAGAACTTCGTCTTCTTCTTCTGAGGGATCGTAGAATCCAGCGTCGTACATTGACCTTTTAGACTGATCGGAAAGAACTGCAACAAGAACACAGGAGTAGATTTTATTGTTGATCCAAAGTTAACTTTGGGTTCACAACAATGAAGCCATGTTAATGTTATGTAACCTGAGTAAGCTTCTTGAATTTGCTGGAATCGCCGTTTGGCTTCTCCAATTATTGCAATGTTTCCAGCCCATCTGTCCGGGTGCCACTTCTTCTCAACCACAAGATAAAATTAAAAAGATTCAAAATTCAAACTCTCTCAACCGTTCGTTACAAGTAAACTCTAAAACTGATAAAGGTGCGCATGAAAAACACGGAAAAAAGAATATATGTTTAAGGAAATTACAAATCTCTGTCCAAAAACTAATGCACAAAATGTTTCCAAGTCTTGAGAAACAAAACAGGTGCCGAATTGCATAGTATGACGAAGAAAAAAAATAATTGACAGAATAAGGAAAGAGCGGAGAGCAGCAAGGCAGGGGCGCATCGTTACAGAGCGAGATTCCTATAGGCAGTTCGGACATCAGAGAAGGAGGCGTCCCTAGGAATCTCGAGGATGGAGTAGAAGCTAGATCTGTCGTTGGATCCTCCCTAGGAATCTCAGGTTGCAGACTCCTAAAGTCCATCTTGCCTCAAACCTGTTCTTATACGTTAATCGTCCCCTTCACTGTTACCAAGTCCTTACCTGCGTCTATGTACGGATTCAACTCCTTTGAACTTGAGTATGATCTTTCAAAAATTTTTTTTGAGCAAATCATAAAATATTTGCATTCCAAGAAAAGAACCCATTGTTGGAGATATTTTGACAGAAAGACGACGCTAAAGAACGCATCAATGGCACTCAGATCTTCCAAAAGCATGTGAATTAATGGCTTCTTTGCAACGGCAAAAACAAGAAACTTGCAAATCGGAAAACTCAGAAAGAATGATGATCAACATGATCTGAGGACCCAACGACTCTATCGGAGAACTCAGCAAGTGATCGAAGAAGCAAGAAACTTGTGAATACTGACCAAAGCGTGCTTTTTTCAAACCCAGATTTGACGGCGGTCGAACAAGAAAGCTATGGCTCTGTTTCAACCTCCAAAACCAGAGACGCAACGACGACGACAAGAAGGATTGAAGATGCGAGGTTGCGACGGTGTGCTTCTACCGCACTTTGGTCGATGGACACCAAGAGCTGCGTGGCTGTTCAAGAAACTTGTAAAGACGATGTAGCTTAATCAAGAAAACAACTTGATTGTTCTACCGGAATACCAAGAACCACCGTGGGCTGAATTCAACGCTTCTCACCTAGAAAAACCTATCATACCATGTTTACAGAATTGAATTCAACAATGGATTGAGAAATTACATTACATGTATTATTATAAATTTATTTGGGTACAATACTAATTTATCCTTGATGAATTAATCCCATTTTAGGAACTCTTGAAGTGGAAGATTCAAGTTACCATTCCCTTCTCTACGGATTGGTAAAAATTCTACATCCTGTCGCTCTTTTGATCTCACATTTAAATCATTACATCTTAACTATTTATATAGATTTTTAGATAATTAACTAATTAACTAAGTGCTTAACACTAACCATTTTAACTAACTTATAATTCCAACATATCTATCTTTAGATCTCCCTGCGGATCCATGGAAGGACAGGACCAAAGGAATGCAGCACCGGTAGGCTCGACCACGAGACAACCGTAGATTAAGTGGCTCAAAAATGGTCCATTCCGGAAACCATAAAACAAAAGGAAAAAAGATATATTAAAGTTTGAAAGAATGTAAAAGGATAGAAGCATAAGGGTTGTTTGGATAGTCCGTTTGGACATCCAAAATTCATTCCTGTACTTACCGAGATAAAACTCTTCTCACATATTTAACTCGAAATCTGTGTCCGTTTTTTCAACAGACTATCCAAACAATGCCATAAATGTCTGGAAATGGAGAAGAGGCTAAGGAGAGAGGAGCGAGAAAGATAATTGCAAAAGGGAGAGAGAAAAAATATCTTCTCCGCCGTATTAGACCGGAGTAAGACATTCGGGAAGAAAGTTTGAGACATCTCAACTTGCAACACAGATATTTTTGCGACGACGAGCAAAACGCCCACGTCATGCAATTTTCACGGGTTTTTTGACTCATGCCTTTAAACCTGCATACTAGCCCATTCAAGTGTATAATACGAGAAGATCACAGTAACATCACACAGAAGCCCAGTTGGGGTGTTCGAATAAGGTTAAGGCCCATGTCTTTAGAGCCCAAATACATTACAGACCAAACCAAATCAAACTTAAAATACAAGATAGCGACAAATTAAAGCGTGATATACCCATCGTCCGTGGGTTCAACTGACGAAGGTATTGGACACTCTCACCAAAGGGAGAGGATTCGATACCTGGGAAGGTCACTTTGTTGTGGCTCCTGTCGCGGCGCTTGGGGAGGCATCCTAGCTCCTGGGTGCTTAGGTAAACGCCTGAGGGTAATTGACGGCTCGCCCTGCCCAACATTGGTATGACCTAAGAGGAAGGGAGATTTCGCCCTGCCCTTAACTTGTGGGTGAGCCCAACCCCCTGCCTAAAATTTTTGTATCAAAAAAAAAAAGCGTAATAGAACCAAATCAAATTTGTTTTTTGTAACAAAAAAAAGTAATAGAGGGAATGGCATTAGAGGCAGAGCGATCTGCGCAAGATGAGCCATTTGAGAGCAGCCCGAACCTTACTCCACAGGTTTTGGTTTTGCGTCCACCGTGGGTTGTCGAAGGGGACGCACCAGAGTGAAGAAGACGCTGAAGAGAACAGCCAGAGTCTGCTTCCAGCAACGAGGTGATGGGAGGAAAATAATACACAATTAAAGACAATCTCGCCATTGAACTTCAGAGGGCATGCTCGGATCATCGCCTGAGAGCATGCTCGGTTCATCGCCAGGAAGCATGCCCAATTTTATCTCTTGTCCTGCACTCACTAAATCTCTAAATCAGCAATGTGTCCTGTATATGTATATATGGACTTCATTTGTGTGCGTTGAAGTTTAAATGCTATTGTTATTACCTGGTTGGGCGGCTGCTAGGAATTCGACCTGTTGTGGTGGGTTGTCATTTCTAGAGCGCCCAGCTTAAAGAAAATCCGGCAATTGAATTTCAGAGGGCATGCTCGAGTCATGGCCAGGGAGCATGCTCGGGTCATCGCCAGGGAGCATGTTCGGGTCATGGCTAGGGAACATGCCCAAGTCAATATCTTGTAGAAAAAGATCTCTGGGCATGCCCAGTTCATTGCCAAAGAGCATGCTCGGTTCATCGCCAGGGAGCATGCCCAATTTAATCTCTTGTGCTGCACTCACTAAATCTCTAAATCAGCACTGTATCCTGTATATGTATATATACGGACTTCATTTGTGTGCGTTGAAATTTAAATGCTATTGTTATTACCTGGTTGGGCGGCTGCTAGTAATTCGACCTGTTGTGGTGGGTTGCCATTTCTGGAGTGCCCAGCTTGTAGAAAATTCGGCAGTTGAACTTCAGAGGGCATGCTCGAGTCATTGCCAGGGAGCATGCTTGGGTCATGGCCAGGGAGCATGCTTGGGTCATGGCTAGGGAACATGCCCAAGTCAATATCTTGTAGAAAAAGATCTGTGGGCATGCCCAGTTCATTGCCAAAGAGCATGCTCGGTTCATTGCCAGTGAGCATGCTCGGGTCATCGCCAGGGAGCATGCCCAATTTAATCTCTTGTGCTGCACTCACTAAATCTCTAAATCAGCACTGTATCCTTTATATGTATATATACGTACTTCATTTGTGTGCGTTGAAATTTAAATGCTATTGTTATTACCTGGTTGGGCAGCTACTAGGAATTCGACCTGTTGTGGTGGGTTGCCATTTCTGGAGTGCCCAGCTTGTAGAAAATCCGGCAGTTGAACTTCAGAGGACATGCTCGGGTCATCGCCAGGGAGCATGCTCGGGTCATCGCCAGGGAGCATGCTCGGGTCATGGCTAGGGAGCATGCCCAAGTCAATATCTTGTAGAAAAAGATATGTGGGCATGCCCAGTTCATTGCCAAAGAGCATGCTCGGTTCATTGCTAGTGAGCATGCTCGGGTCATCGCCAGGGAGCATGCCCAATTTAATCTCTTGTGCTGCACTCACTAAATCTCTAAATCAGCACTGTATCCTGTATACGTATATATACGGACTTTATTTGTGTGCGTTGAAATTTAAATGCTATTGTTATTACCTGTTTGGGCGGCTGCTAGGAAATCAACCTGTTGTGGTGGGTTGCCATTTCTGGACTGCCCAACTTGTGGAGTTCGCAATGACTCCTCCAAATCCACTTGCCTTTGCACAGAGTCTTTTTCATTTTCATATGCTTCCTTCTTAGCCGCCTCCACCGGAGGCTGCCACCACAGCACACAAATTAAAGTCTATCATCGCTTACATTGTAACCTTCAAATTGTCAAAATTTATAGGCAGGATACTAGAACACATGTTGATATGTCTGTAGTGAGTGGCCTTATTCTTATTTGTAATGTGGGAAAAGTGCCTGATGCCTCGTCTAGTGGCCTCATGAGAAGTGGCCGATTACGTAGAGATCGATGAACCTAAGGATATGCGTAGAGGATGTGAATAGATTGAGTCAAGCTTCCCTGTCACAACCCCTGTTCTCCCTCTTTCTGTATTGTTCTATTGCTAAATAGTCTGGTTTTATCTTGTATTTCTCTCTTTATATTTGTGCTGTGACATTGTTGCTATATTATTTATACAGTCTGACCCAAATCAGTAAATTCCCATAATAACCTACGATGCACTGAAGGGAGTTATTACGTTGAAAAGTGAGAATGAAACGAACACCCGTTTCGCAATAAACGAACTATTAAACTATAAAGAAACTAAACAAACGCTCGGACAAACTATTGTTAAACTACAAGAACTAGGGTTTGTTTGGTGGAGCGTTTAGAAGAGTCAAACACACGTTCAATAGTATTTTCTCACAAAATAAGATAATCTCCTTTATATATTTATTCTGATTTACATAAAAATACTTATTTACTGCATTCCTAAACTGGCACATAAAAATCAAACACTTTGATCCTTTCTCAACCCCCTCCCCCACAAAAAGAAGAAGAAGACAGAAAGACATCTTGTTACTTTCTATTTCAATTGTGTGAATCAAATTCAACCATATGAATTAATCAAAGACACCTTTGAGCTTGAAAATTTATGGATGCTTACCTTTACACAAGCTGTAGCATTGTCAACTATATCCTCCCATTTCTTGTCCGAGATGTTGTCAAATTTCTAGGTTGTATATATTAAGAGGAAATAAACAAATTAAAAGCATATATATTAGTGTCATCAAGGCATGTATCACTTTCAAGTATGGATTTCGGTCCAATACCAATAACTGACAAGCAAGTACAGGTGTATGGAAGGATTAACAGATGATGCCACACACCTCTCTTAATGAAGACGGATTCGTTTTGTGAAGTTGCAAAAAATCCTTAACTGTATTTATTCCAGCATCCGACAACTGTTTGAGAGTTTTTTTGCCTATGTGTCTCAAGCGCCATATCTCACTATCCAATGATGGTTTCACGTGTTTCATAATGGCTGAAATAGCGAACAACAAGAATTGATAAACCGACCCAAAAAAAAAACATAAAGCTAGGGTTGCATGGACAGATAACATGGACAAATGGAAGGGAAAGAAAACAACTTACGCTTTCCTCTTTTATCTTTGACGATAAAAGGTTGACTTATGGCTTCCCTAACGTTTGCTTCTTCGGATCTGGCTGCTAATATGAATTTTCCAGATCCACTTGCCCACCTCGAGATATCAGTAAACTCAATCTTAGGAATAACAGCAACTCCATCTTTTAGTGTGATTCTGCTTGTATTACACTTGAGTAGCGCCTTCCTTATTCCTTCTCTTGATTCTACGATGATATTGGCATTGAATTGCTCTCTACTCCAATTCTGATGGCCATAGCCACTTCCAAAATCCCCTGGTAGGACACAAATCTCTATTTCCAATGAAGACATGGGCCCCTCAGTTACTGGAGCCCGAGATTCAACATCACGGAGAACAATTTGAATAGGTTCGTCACGTTCAGCCAGTATCTTACTCTCTGTAAAATATTCTCGCTTTAATTTATTATTGAATTGCAGCTGAAACTGTTTGGTTTCGGATATTATCCCGCCACACAGATTAGGCGTCAACCTGCAACAATTAAATCCAAAGTTATTTTTTGGGGGGGGGGGGGGACTATATACTAGCATGCTTCACTGGTCAAACCTTGAGAATTGGTGCAGTGCTGCTGCAATCTCCTCTCTGACCTGGTAACGAAGTAAACAAATAATAGGAATCAATCAAAGGCAAGTTTTAAGAAAGTTAGCATGGAGAACATATATACACACATGTATATTGTTAGATATTTTATTATAATTATTATATATATTAACTAAAAAAGAAATAAAATATCATAATTATGATCTATAGTCATTTCAACTGAGATAGGGTGACCTACTCAATTTTATAAAAGGTTGTTTTCTGATAGTGTAAATAAAATAAAACTTGACAGGTATTCCTGTAAATTTTACTAGACGTGAATGTGGTTGAAATCAAATCCCTTAATTTAAACAATTACAAAAGGCACCGAAATTAAGTAATATATGACAATTAACAAAATTTCCAAGTAATTTGAACACAAAAATAGAGCTAAGAGAATTTTATTTAGCCCAAAACAATTTATTAGAATAATCCACAAGTGTTTCAAACGAAAAAATAACTAAATTGAGCCTAAGAGAAAATTATAGAGGGATACACATCACGAATCCCTTTCCCAATGTCAAAATCGAATTTTTCCGGTGAAAAAACTCCATGGATTCCGGCAAGAAGCTCTCAAGCATATGGAAAAGGAACTCAGTGTGCATCAGCGAGATCAGATAACGATGAAGGAAAAATGCAGACAGTAAGACCAGATCGAAAGCCCGAAAACTAATTTTACAAAGAACGCAGACGGAAAAAACGCAGACGATGAAGGAACACAGATTTTTCACAAGAATTTATTTTATTTTTATCGAACAGGAAATTTTATCCTTTCCCATATGCATAAGAAACTTTTGATCTCTTTTAAAAAAGAAGGCAAGATCGACGAGAGTAACACATGTTAGTCTTAAAAGAAAAAATTAAATGTCCGAAAATGAATTAATTAATATATCTCTTAACGACAAAACTGCTCTGGCCGGCTATTTCAGGATATACAAGAGAATCGATGAACTGAGTACGGAACATTAATAAAGACAACTAGATGAGAGAATCAATCAGATCTATTATAAGCTATACATATAGAAAGGGTTTTAGTTAAAACAAGCCTTTCATGGAACGCATGCGTGTGTTAATTCCTATTCAGTGTATAAGCGCATAGCATATGACCAGCTAACATAAAACTGAGCGAGCACTCTAATTTCATTATTGCTGCAGCTGATGGAAGTAAGCTACTTGAAAATGCAGAAAAAGCTGTAGAAGATGAGTATATGAATTAACAGAGACTATATTATGTCTTACCACTTGTCGGACCTTGTCTAGATGTGAGTCATTACAGGTGCAGCGGCATACGCAGGTTATACCTTTCATATTATCTTCATCATTCCTGCAAGATAATTAACCACAAAATTATACGTATTCTGATCAATTTACACCATAAATATGAAGTCTTTCACTGAACGAAAATTAGATTAATACCGAATAATCTCTTCTCTAATACTGTCTTCGGGCCTCTGATTTCGCTTTTCAGCAGGAAAGTCAGAACCATGGGCTTTTCTTTTCGGTGCCATTATCACTGCAAGAGACAGTGAAAGATGATCAGTTTGTATGGTAATATGAAGTCTTTAGGGTGTATGGTAATGATCAGTTTGTTAAGCCCACTTAGAACTTTAAACTGATCGTCGTTCCCCGCGTTCCCTGGAAAAATGCGAGAAGATTTACGGAAAATTACCGTCAATTCTACGCGGCGTTGACAAAAAGGTCCACTTATGTCGGCGTACTATTTTTTATTATTTTATTTTAAAATTTATCATTTGAAAATATTTATTTAAGAATAATTTAAATTCATTATTATATTATTTAAATAACATACATTTACTTAAATGTGATTTTAAAATTTCAAATAAATTATAATATGTTAACTAACACGAAGAAGGGAGTGAAATAAAAAAAACAAACGGTTTTTATTATATTTTAAAATTTGGGGTCTGTTAGTTTAATTTTAGTCAAAAAAATATATTTAAACAAGTGACAGAGAGAGAGAGAGACGTCTTTGTCATTTTCTTTAGTGTAATATCACAATTTTTATATTAAGATTTAAAAAACAAAAAAGAAGAGAGGGTAATACTGTAATTAGATCCGTTTGGGAATACGGTGAGATAAGTAATTTATTTACAGAAGAATTTATGGAGAAGTGAGATTGGAAATAAATCAGATTGTAAAAGTGATTCGTGTTTGGGAAAGCCGTGTGGAAGAATTGACTTATTTGTAAAAATAAATGTGTTTGGGAACATGTTGAAATAAGTGACTTATTTGTAAAAAAAAACGTGCGTAGGAACATGGTGGGATAAATACCTTTTTTAAAAAAACTTAAAATTAAAGATATGAACCATGAAAATTAAATTAAAATTAAATAGTAACTTTGTAAATTAAAAATACAAGTGTTTTCCCTTTCTTTTTTTTTGATAGACATCGAAACTACCGAAATTAACTACTACTATCACTATAGTACAACTGCCAATCCCTGCGAATCAGATGCTGAACCTGATCCGAAGGTATAGAAAATACATGGAAATCAGTATAGCAATCACAAGCTTCAGCCGCCACTTGGTCAGCAACAGAATTAGCCTTTCTATCGCAAACCACTACCTTAGCTGTCCAATCCCGACAGAGAAGCTGCTGGATTTCAGTCAGAATACTAGCATCTGGATGCTCGTTTGAGAAAGTAGAGTTAACAAAGCCCACGACTTCCGAACAATCACTTTCCACCTCAATCTGTCTGTAACCCCACTCCCATGCCAATTTTAGTGCCCACAGAATAGCCCACGCCTCTGCCAATGCACTAGACTCCTGAGCCATGCGGAATTGAAAACCACGTATAAATTTACCTAAGTTAGAACGCAACAGGCCACCGCTTGTACAATCTCCAATAGCTGGCATGAAAGATCCATCAACATTAAATTTAACAGTCCCGATAGGAGGCGGACACCAACGACTATATAATCTCTTATTCTTCTGATATTGGAAACTATGGTCTTTCCCCCATAAGAGACATGCCTTGGACTTGGCTATTAACACCATCCCATTCATCTGCCTGTCATTAAATACTCTTTCATTTCTGGCTATCCAAATTTGTCGACAAAGAATCGCAAACCAGCACGGCCACTTAGAATCTTGTATCGGAAATTCCCATCTCAAATTCATAAAAATCCAATCAGGTATAGATGTATGACTGAAAAATCGAGACCATCTTTCCAAAGGCAAGATTGACTTCCACAAGTTTGACGCATCAGGGCAGTCCCGAAAAGCATGCAAAGTAGATTCCATATTGTTTCGACAAATGGAACACTCACCAGTATTAAGAAGATTCCTTCTAAACCTTTGCAAGTTTGAAAGAATTCTGTCCTTAGCACAAAGCCATAAAAATACTCGATATCTCTGTGGAATTTCTAACTTCCATAAACGTCTCCACCTTCCATCAGTAAATAAAGGATTGGTTTCACATAATGATAAATAGGCAGACTTTAAAGAAAAACTTTCAGTCGATGACCATCTCCATATTGGTAAATCATCCATGTGGCTATGCACCTAAACCTTATTAATAGCTTCTAAAATATTATTAGGCAACCAAGAATCAAATTTCTTCCACAACCAAGCTCCTAATGCTGAGAAACAATCAGCCACACGCCATTCAAGTGCCTCAGAAGGAATATTACTTATTGTCAAATTTTCTAATCTATCCATATGAGGAACCCAAAGATCCTTCCAGAAAGAAATTCCACGTCCATGCCCGATACTCCAGCAAATACTATTTTTTAAATTGTCCCACATAGACCTAATACCAGTCCATGTTCTAAATTCAGCCTGTTTCTGATTTACTATAGGCATCACACTATGGCCACATTTATATTTCTCACGCATAAACTGGACCCACATAGCATCTGTTCGATGGATCAGCTGCCATCCGAGCTTTAACATAAACGCTTCATTCTGAACTCTCGCTTGTCTCAGCCCTAAACCACCTTCAGTTTTCCTTCTACAAATGCTTGACCAAGATACCAAATGACTTTCTATTAAGATCTGTACTACCCCATAAAAAATTCCTGCATTTCTTATCAATATCATGACACATATTCATAGGCAATAAGGTAGTCTGCATAGCATAAGATGGCAATGTAGCAGCAACAGAAGCGACAAGAGTATTTCTAGTTGCCAGGGACAATGAATTAGCCTTCCATTGAGCAAGACGAGAATCCATCTTATCTAAAATGAATCTATAAGTAGCCTTATTAACCTTCTTGTGCAAACAACACTATGGACACCAATTTTCTCTCAATTTATAGCCAGTTTTAATTAATGATAAGTAGCTCAATTGTAGATTAACTGGCATGTGTTTGCTTTTGTTGTGCCTTTTATTTAAACTATAATTTTTAATTAATGCCATGTGAAGGCCTTCTAAATGCCCCCACAGGAATACTGTTCAAACAGTTAATTTGGTGCTTCCTTTGTTTCCTTGCCAATTAATCAGTTATATTAGTTAACTCCTCTTGTTAGACCGAGTTAACCTAAAACTTGAAACAAAATTGGATTAGTTCCCGTAAAGTTTTCAAAGTAGAATGAAATGGATTTCAACTTGGGCAGAAAAAAATGAGGAGAATTATAAATTGGTGCAAAATAAGAGAATTAATTAATTCTGATATCTTATTTACATCTCAATTCTAAATCATCATTTAATATTTATGCGTAAAAATAATTATTTGTTTTTATTTTGACAAACATGCGTTCTCTTTATCATTTCTTGCAACACACGCATACACAACATTTGTACATAGTGATTAAGTTTATGGTCGTTTGGTAAAGCGGTGGAGAAGTACTTTTACCATTTACAAGGTAAACGTGTGAAGAAAATTATCTCGTTTTACGAAAAAATATTGTTGAACGTACTTTTGAAATGTTGAGAAGTTTTCTCAAACACCCCCTATAACTACTTTTAAAAAATAAATAAACTAGTGGTGGCCCTTGTTGCACGTGGTTCAAAGGGGGATACGATGGCAGCTGCCCATGGAATTCCAGGTCAATTTTCTTTCAATTTGGTCACAGCAGCAACACTATAGACACCAATCTTTCGGAATTGCGTAACAACACGAGCTCAAGGGTCGTCAATAAAGCGGTGTGATCGCCAGGCACTCGCGGCGAGAAAGTAGTAAACCGAATATAAACGCGCCGCGAGAGAGACGAGAGATCCCACGATGCAGATGAAGGTTGCAGCTTTAGTTAAAGCAGTCAAGTGGGTAAATAGAAATCTTATTCCTATTCTATTCCTATTCCTATGAACCTTTTCAAACCTTTCCAAGCGGACCAAAAAGGTAAATAGAGATCTTAACTACCCTTTTCAATGTGCAATGCACGTTTGGGTATTGCCAAACACCCAATTTTCTGTAACTTAGGGGTCAATATTGTAATTTATCCATTTTTTTTTCACAAATATCCCTTAGTCCACAAATTAAAGCGTGATAGATGGGATGGCATTAGAGGCAGAGCGATCTGCGCAAGATGAGCCATTTGAGAGCAGCCCGAACCTTAGTCCACACGGTTTTGGTTTTGCCTCCACCGTGGGTTGTTGAAGTGGACGCACCAGAGAGAAGGAGACGCTGAAGAGAACAGCCAGAGTCTGCTTCCAGCAATGAGGTGATGAGAGGAAAATCATCTTCAAGTAAAGATGGAAAGTCGTGCAGTTCATTGTCAGAGAAAATGCCCCATTCAGACTCTTGCCCTGCACTCACTAAATCGCTAATCAGCACTGTGTCCTCTCTATATATATATATATGGACTTCATTTGTGTGCGTTGAAATTTAAATGCTATTGTTATTACCTTGTTGGGTGGCAGCTGATGGATCAACCTGTTGTGGTGGGATGCCAGTTCCGGACTGCCCAACTTGTAGAGTTCTCAATAACTCCTCCAAATCCTTTTGCCATAGCACAAAGTCTTCTTCATTTTCATATGCTTCCTTCTTAGCCGCCTTCACCAAAAGCTGCCACCACAGCACACAAATTAGAGTCTGTCGTCACTTGCATTGTAACCTTCAACTCGTCAAAATTTATAGGCAGGATACTAGAAAAC
>JANTPZ010109454.1:0-13245 GCA_025593235.1 Vachellia pachyceras | reverse complement strand
CCAAAGTAAGTATGCATTTAAGATGAAATAATAAGGTTTAAAATAATATTTGAAGCTATTGAAAGTTTGAAACATCATCATCTTCCTATTAAAACTATGAAAGGTGTAAGTTTTTAAAAAAATTTAAAAAAGAGCGGGCTGGCCCGCAAACCCGTATGCCAGTCCGCCCTAGCCCGCGGGACAAACGAGCTCAGCCCATTTGGCCCGTTTTTCATGCGGGCTGCTAAAATGGCCGCCTAGCCCGCGAGCCCATTTTCCCAGCACTATACACACATCCCTCACCTAACCCTAAAGCCTAGTGAACAGTAACCCGCTGCTGCAGTCGCTGCTACAATACTACATGTTCTTCTTCCTTTTGCAAACTTGTTCTTTCATGATTTTGCACTGCATCTATACAAAGTTCCTTTTCTTTCCTTTATAAACCTTCCATGTTCCCTTTATTACTTTTATCTGTTGGATTTCTTCAGGACTTTTATAAAAAAATGTCTTGTCAAGGATTTTCTCTCTGCCTTCCCTTATTTTACTGTTGAGTGGAATCATTTTATCTTCTCTGCTAATGAAAGTGTTGTGTAGGGTGAAATCAATATACCTACATACACATTTTTTTTGCTGTGCAAACATGTATAAATGGATTTTTTTTCTCCTTTATTAAGAATGTTTTCTCATTTTTTATAGAAGAAAAGGACTTACATCCACATTTGTTTCTCCTGGTTGTGTGTGTGTATTCATATGTAGAGATATTTCTTTTACTTATTCTATTATAAAAATATATATACATATATAATAGATACATAAATGCTAGTAGGTGTGTAGGTATGTCTATAGGTATTTTTTCTCTATCTTCATGTCAAAGCCTTAACCTTTAACATCTTTTCCATCAAGAAAATGAATTGAAAGAAATACATGTGTGTGTTAAGCCTTGGGGGTGAGCTTCTTGTAAAAAAAGGTTTTTTTATGGTAGAGACGCATGTGTATGTAGGGTGTGTGTGTGAGTGTATAAGTGTGTGTAAGTGTAGGTGTGTAGGTGTGTAAGTGTAGGTGTGTAGGTGTGTAAGTGTAGGGTGGGAGTGTCTTAAGTTATTTTATTTATTGTAATGTTTGAAAAAAATATAATAATATATAACTATATATGTACTTATATATATAAGTATAGATTATTCCTTCCGTGCGACTCCTCAGTAATGTTCAAACTCAGCATGTCATCACATTTTACGAATATAAAGAGACCAAAATTATTGTTGCAGGCTCAATAAAAGTTACGTGTATATTTACATATAATAATTTATATAATAAATATATATAATATATAATATAAATATATAGTAATATATTATTATATGTGTTTTTATTATATAATAGTATCGTTAAACTAAAAATTTATAATATAATAATATTATTATTGCAACTACACTTTTATTATTATTATTATTATTATTATTATTATTATTATTATTATTATTATTATTATTCTTCCGCTCCTCTCAAATAACATGTAAAAGTATAAAAATAGATTATATCGTTTAAGAATATTGTCTTTTGAATAAATAAGGCTATGTGGGTGTAAAGGGTAGTATTTGATATTTAGATTATCTTTGAAGTAACTTTTAGAATAGGTTAATTAGTCTATTGATAGACATTATTGTGCGATTTTGTAGACTCTCATTAAGAATTTTAAAGTGTCTCTTGTGTGCTTACTCATAAGTTTGGAAGATACAGGTAACTCTGAATATTCTTCCATATACTTGTGAACCGCATATAATTATATTGTGATTGAACTATATTTTATGCATTTTTGGACTGAATTATATAAATGCAAATATTTAAAGTTTTCAATATATATTTTGGTATAAAAATTTTTATAACTGTCATGGCGGTTGCATTATGATTGGGTTGGAGTATGGAGGAGAAATATGTATGATAAGATTTTATCACATGATAAGCCATCACTCGGTCCATAGTGGGTGGCATTTGTAGGGCTCCTTTACCCGTGTCTTTCATTTGGCCATGATTGCATTGGAATTGTGGGACATGTGATGCCTCCTTGGTTTTCTTTTAAGGAGGGGAACCAAAGTGTGGACTTGAGCTATATACCTTTGGCCGGGTGTATCTTAAGAAATTGGTGAGCTTGAGACAATCCAGTTACATGGAAAAAGTTTCTGTTGGACTATGTGTTAGCCTATGGCTCCAGTTAGCAGAATAAGGATGGGCGGTGTTATAAGGGTGGTTGCATATGACATAATTACATATGATTTGTGATGATGATTGTAAGTTACAAACTATGAAAAATATAAAAATTGTTTATATAATAATCTTTACATATACAAAAGTATTTGTAACTCAGTTCTTCCTTTTAATTATATGTCGTCTGCTTATGTGTGGTAGAAACTTTCAGAGTTACTGGGGCGTGGAATCTCACCTTGTTATATTAACATTTTTCAGGTGATTTTTCTAGTAGGCAGCAAGGAAAGGCACCTATGGAATGAGCCTTGTTGGCTCTCTTGTGTAATATCCGCATTTCTGTAGTTTGAACTAAAGGCTAAACCAGTAAATTATATGATAATCTAAAGCCCATAAATAAGGAAAAATATAGAGGAAAATGCCTAAATCATAATTGACTAAGTCCCTAATCTTGAAAATTCTAAGTAAAAATGACCAAAGGGCAAAATGGTCATTTAGCCAAATAATAAAGGTAAAATGGTCATTTTGAATAATAAGGCATAGGGCACAAAATGTCATCAAATAATAAGGACATTTTGGTAATTTGGTCAAAAGTCAACAAAAAGTCAAAGTTGACCAAAAAGTCAAAGTCAACTCAAAAGTCAAAACCAAAAATGTCAAAGTCAACCAAGGGTAAGGTTGGAATTAAGAAAAATTAGAAAAAGTGATGGCATTTTGGTAATTATGGCAAAAGTAGAAGAGGTAGTGGCATTTTGGTAATTATGAGGAAAATAAGATAAGTAATGGCACTTTCGTAATTAAGGGATTTCGGAGCTAAGAACGACTGAGAACTAATTATTTGAGGTAGCAGGAGTTCTCAAATGTCAGAGACCCAAACTGAGGAAAGTTTAGTTGGGTTATAAAGTAATTAATAAAATTATTACCTGGTATCCGGTGCAGTTTCGTTGTATGGAGAACAACAGTGCCCGAAAAGCCCGAAAAAGTATTTTCTTAGAAAATTAATTACGGAAAATCTGGGAACAACAGCTTGAGAATCAGGGAAAAATATAGAATTTTTCCATGTCCTTAAGTCAAATTGGTCGCCGGAAGCCGTTTTATGGTGTTGCACGCAAATCGAGGAATCCTGACTAGTTACGAGGGAAACCCGGAGATGCTATAGCTAGGACATGATGCCACCTAGGCAAGGAAGCCTAGGGAATGGCGCTATGTGGGAGATAAAGTCTCCAGAAAAATAAAAAGGTAGTTACTCGCATAAAGGTTACTTTACGGAAATGCGTGCCACCGGCAGTGGCGGAGCCACTCAATGTTGAGTGTGGCAATTGCCCCCACTCAATTTATGGGTGTATATGTAAATACTTATTAGATTTTTATTTTGTACCCGTTGATTTTTAAGATTTGAACCCACTCAAATTATTTATACTTGTAAGCTTGTTGTCATTTGTTTGAAAATAAAAAATTGCCCCCACTGGTCTAGGGTCCTGGCTCCACCACTGGCCACCGGATCATGTAACTGGACCGGGTATAACATCCCCAGAACCCTCACTCATAGATATTGTCCCTATTGCAAATAGAGCAGGGTTTTGTTTCACTGGGTTTCTACAATAATCCAGAAAACGTGTCTACAAAGGGAAGGTATCCACACCCAAGGAGTGTTTTGTTCTCCTTCCCAACTAATGTGGGACTTCACGTCCACCCCTCCATAGGGGCCCAACATCCTTGCTGGCACACTAACTTGAAACCTGGCTCTGATACCATTTTGTAACATCCTGAGGTATTATCCCTGTTTAGCCGCCTGTGAGCACAGGGTTTTACCCTCTGGGATCCCATAGTTACCCAAAAGGTGCCTCGGATGTCAAAGGCCACACCCTGGCTACATATATGGCCTTACTTTGGACGGGTCGAGCAAATTAATTTCACAAAATTAAAGGAGATGTTGTTATGTCATTATACTCTAAAGCAAAAAATCATTTTGTTTATTTTGTTTTTCCTATTAACCAGATTAAAAGATAGCAAAGTGTGATTAACAAAATGAATTGATGACAATAATGCTTCCCAGGAGCATATGACTCTACATTCATCGCTTTCTAATGATATGAGTTTATTTGTATTTCAAACAAAAATTCTCACACCAATTCAACGAAGAAATCAGATAAACATTACTCAACCACTTCCAAAATTAACATCCATCGACATTGCTCATGAATCATTCACTATCATTCAATCAAAACCTCAAACAAGCCAATGAAAGAAATAACAGCCACTTTAAATCGAGAAGCTTTCATCTGAACATGTGAATCCAATCAAGCCACATGAATTAGCATGGAGATAACAAATCTGAGTCATGTCCTATTTAAATCTATTCAATACATTATTTATGCAAAAATTAAATTCAAAACAAAACAACTCAATGAAATGACTGTAGCTTCAAAAATCTCTGCAGATGGATGTTGATGTGTCTCTATGAGAGGGATTTATAATGGATAAAAGTATGATCTGTGCTGGACAAAAGGATTAACTCCCTTACACTATTTCTTCTTTTTTTCAGTTGGTTTCTAACTACCGCCAGCTGCCCATTTGGTTCATTCTCAACTGATTCCGTTGAGTCTGTTTTCTTTCCTTGTTGGGCTAAAACTTGTTTGGTTGGTTATTCAGCTTTCCCTTACCAAAACGCAGTGCTGTGATGTTTTCTTTTTTCAGCAATCACTCTCCAAAAATTTATCCTACACATTAAATCCAAGTGTGATGTAATATCATATACCTACAGTAATAGGCATTAGGAAATTTTAAAGAGTGATAAAAGAAAAAACTCAAATTTAACAATTAATTCATATAATCACTCTTTAACAAAATTAATCTCTAATATATACATTTAAGGTCAAATAAAGCATCCAATGGTCAATATTAAGTACAATTAATTCCTATAAAATAGGGATGCATCACTATGTTGTGATCAAGAATTTTTTTATTTCTCATTTGATTTCATCAACCCTTTGTTTATGCTGGAGAATATATTAGTTGACTTGTGTCAGCTACATAACTCAGAACAATTTTATTTTTCAATGATATTTAGTTTACATATATTTTTTATTTATTCTTTTTTATTTTTCCCTAAATTTATAACAATAAATAAAATAATATATATGTATTATTTAATGAGATTCATATCCTTTTGAATCATTTTCACCAAAATTTACTTCTCTAACATTTATCTAAACTAGTTTTCCTTTTCACAAAAATTTACTTTTCAAACATTTATCCAAATATAAATCACATCACATATTCTAACTTTTATCCAAAATTCATTTTCCAAAAGTTATTCTATCAAAAAGTTACTTCTATCACCATTTATCTAAATTGATCCATAGGCATTGCAACTCATGATGCTGGTGGAAGAAGGTAATGGAAGAAGGTGGTTATGGAAAATGGGAATAATAAAACAATCTCTTTTGATACCGAGGTTAAGGCTACTATAGATGAAATTTATCTTAATGTCTTGTCCCTCCGTGATACATGTTGAGAGCTGGGTGTTCATCTTTTCTCTTATCAGATTCTCTCTGGCTCTCCATTTCTGATTTGTGTTGTTCTTGAGAGATGCATTTCTCACCCTTTTCAATGGCTTCTTGAAACGGTGGAGTGAAAGACATTGATGGCCCATGAAAGAGCAGTTTCATTTTGATTCATAATATCCATTTATGTTTTTTAACATTTGTAACCTCTCTTTAAGAGGTTTCATGATGTTGTCCAGCCTCTAGCTAGTATACATAGGAGGCTCATTGTGCTTGTATGGATATACTAGAAATGAAATAAAAATTTGAGTGTTTTCAAGAGTTTCCAGTGCGAGCTCTAAGGTTTCTATATCATTTTTGGTACCAGAGCCTGGTTCCAAAGAAAGGGAGCCGCTTAAAATGTCTAGAAAGTGGAGTTATAGAGAAGCAAACAAGATAGGGTCACTTCCAGTCCTAAAACTCATGCTTTTGATGACTTTTTAGCCAAACAGACATCACATCATGCTTAGGACGTTGGAAAACCCTGGAATGGAGTTTTCTGTGTTGCAAAGACGCAGCACGTGTTGCCATGCGCCAACGCCGTTAAGCTATGCGCCATCACCGAAAGTACTCGTGTTGCACGTGCCTGCTGAAGGTTGGAGACGATGACATAAGCTACCACATCACCCTGTTGTGTCCAGTCAACGCCACTTTATCCACTCAGTGCCTGACATATGTCACATACGCCACATCACCAAATCCAATCAGCCGAACTTCGGTACTTATACTTTAGCCCCTAAACTTTCCAAAATTACATTTTGCCCCTATACTTTCTGAAATATATTTTCACCTCTGAACTTTCTGAAATTACATTTTCATCCCCTATTCTTTTCAAAATTACTTTTAACCCCTCAACCTTTCCAAAATCTCATTTTCACCTATAAAACTTCCATATTTAAGCTTATCCTCCTAGAAAGTCCTATTTCTTCCCCACCCCCTAAGCTTGCCTTCTAGGCTCCAAACATGCTCCAAGACACAGACCAGTGCACGAGGTGGAGATAAATGAGTTGAGATGCCAGATACAGGAGCTGGAAGCTACTGTAGAGCTGCAATAAAATTTATTGGAAGGATGGAGAGAAGCCCCTGAAGGTGAGGTGGATAGCGATAGTTCGACCTCGACTAAGAACCATCGATAACAGATATAGAGATTCCACTATAATGACATTAAGGTGGACGTCCTCGAATTTGATGGAAAGCTTCAGCCATATGAGTTTGTAGATTAACTTCACACTGTCGAGTAGATATTTGAATATAAGGAGATACTGGACAGGTAAAAAGTCAAGATTGTCACCCTCAAACTCAAGAAACGTTCCTCGATATGGTGGGAGAACCTTAAGAGGAACTGGATACATGAAGGAAAGTCCAAAATTGAAATCTGGGAGAAAATGAGATGCCATCTCACCAGGAAGTTCCTACCAGGACATTACCACCAAGATAATTTCATGCAGCTACAGAATCTTCGATAGAGTTTATTGTCCGTAGAAGAATTCACCAGAGTTTGAACAACTTATGATGAAGTGTGATATTCAGGAGAAAGAAGAACAGAAGATAGCTCGTTACTTGCAGGCTTAGATGTTGACATTAGCCGCTGATTGAGCTTTATTTCTCTAGTATTCTTGCCTGAATTTCCAAAGCATTTAATGAATTTTGGCCTCATCATGACTCATCTTGTGATTAATTTGGAAACTAGAGTTGTTGATTGTGATTAGCTTGATTTTGGGTGCATTTTCCATGAAAAATGATACATTTGCACTTAATTATAACCATGAGCAAGTGTTACTTAAAATGTTTTCTATTTCATTTTAGGAACTCTAGCTAATGATGATTAGAGACATCTCTAGAACAGTTCACCACGGCACAATTCATAATTTACCGTGGCCAAAGATCAAGACATGAGCAAGAACTCTTAGGAGAGGTTCACCGAGATGAAACCTCAGGTTCTCCACGGTGAATATCGCGTAACAGCACCAGATCAGGCTCCAAATGGAAAGAATAACCGACCCATCCTATGGGATCCGACCCAGGGCGGTTAATACATGCCAATTAGGGTAAGTTTTGAGGAGGAGGATGAGATGGAGGTAAGAAAACGTATTGAATTTACTTTGAGTTGTGTATTTTGCATCTGATATCGAGTTTTCACTACGACCAATCCCTACTTTCACCTCAGCTAATTCTATTTTCAAGTGAGAAATAGCTCTCGGTACACTTTCACTGGGACTAAAGTTGAAATTCACCATGACGAAATTTGATTTTCGCCCCGGCCAACTTTTGCTTACTGAACTATTTCTTTACATTCCATTTTTTCTTTTGCAGTGCATACATATCATATTTTCATCTTTCATGTCCCAGCTTCTTTATTTTATTTAAATTGAAATGTTTTAATTTATTTTACCCCAAATTCCCATTCTTTTATAGGAAATATGGAAAATTGTTTCTCTCAAAGCCTTGCATCCATAAAGCATCGATTAGAGGATCTCCAAACATGGATACACGATCAAAAGAGATGTTCACTTGGCCATGACGGTGATAATCCATTTCCCATTCCAACTTATGAACCACACCACCAACTCTTATCTTAAACCTCCCAACCATCAATTCCACCTCATAGATCATATTATGAACCTCCTTCTCCATCATATAATTCATATTTTGAACCCATGCAACCATTACACAAACTACCTCCACCATATGAGCCATATCGACAACACCTTTCACCATCATATCTACCTACCCCTAACTCTCCATACAAGCTACATGACTATCCCTTCCAACCTACTTTCCACCAACCTCAACCATCATATGAAACTTGTCCTCTACCCAAACCTATCACACATAAACCAAGTGAACTAGATATTCTGCCTTCTTCCCATAACTTAGACGACCTGACTAATTCCTTGACAAGAAAGTATGATACACTTAGGAAGAAATACCCAGTGTTACCCATGCAAAGGACAGTGGAAAGTTTTGAGGAGATGGAAGATATCGACGAATTCTTTACTGCATACTATGATCATATGCTGTGGATGAAGACTACAAGTAAAGAGAGAAATTGTTGGCTTAAAGACCTACAAGAGAATGAACATGGAGCCCGGACTTAAGCATCAAATGTCAATCCGCATGTGGAGAGTCCTCAAGCTCCTATACCTCTAGGTAATAAAGTTCCTATATTTGAGGAGAATAATTCACCTCTCATCATTACTAGCTTTGTTGAATCTTCAACTGATGATAGTGAGGATGAGGTAGATAAGGACATTTTTGTTGAGTGTCCTCATATGTTTGAAAATACTGATGCTCACTTGAATACATGTTGTGATGCTTTAATTGGGGATGTTGTTTGCATTGTCACTGCCTCCTTGTGTGATGATCATGCTTCTTCTCCTAGTACTATACATGATGGGGATATAGAATTGAATGACACTCTACCTTGTTCTTGTGATAATGATGTCATATTGATGCTTTGTATTGATAAAAAGAATGATAAACTTGTGACATAGCATAAAAAGAACTTTGGTAAAGAACATGACACATCTGATGGTACTAGAGATGGTAAAATTGGTAAGCATAAACTTGTGGAGGATGATCTCCTAAGTAAGGATTCTAAAATTTCAATTGACAAAATCATAAATGAGAATGAATCCTGTCATGAAGATGAATCCTCTAGTGACTGCAAAGATGATGTGATAAGTTACAAAAGTTCTAAATTTTTAACATCCACTTTGCAAGCATAAAAGGATTTTAATAATTTGGTTGATTACTTGATTCCTACTAAAGGGAATCCTATTGACTTGCTTGATGATGATTCTTACTTGGAGAGTTTTGTTCCTAAGATATTCTCAATCCATCCTATATCTTTCCATATTTGCATTCTTAGATTAGATATTGCTGCTGGTCCAATGTTTATTTTGCAGATTCAAAAGTCCTATGCTTCAATGCCTTTACTCATTAATCATAAGCATCTTCTGAGAAAGTCTAACGTAAGGGGAGTTGAAGTAAAGAAATTCATGTTTCTCATCCGGGATGAGAATTTCTCCTACAAGATCTAAGGAGATTTAAGTGGAAGGTTGTCTCTTTCCTCTCTTGTTTTCTTCTTATTATCATATGGTTAATTGAACTTAAATGGTTAATGATGAAAATAAGTGGGGGAGGAACTGTCTAGTAGGAAGTAGAGTAATGAGATTTTGAATTCAATAAACGCTCCTCATTTCAATCTCTAGCTTTCATTATGCCAAGTGGAACATGAAAGAGTTGTTTTCTGTAGATTTAGTACTTAACTTTGTATGCAGCTGTGTGTATATATGTTCCATTGTTGTTTTCTGTATTCCGTTGCATTTTTGCATGATTTTCTGGTATTGCTTGCAAATTCCACGCTTTCTCTGTTTTTAAATCTTTCCCTTTAATCATTGAGGACAATGCTTGAATTAAGTGTGGGGAGATTTAGGATTTATGGTTTTCCAAGCTTTACTTTGAATTTTAAAATGCAATTGAAATTTTTGAAGGTTAAACGTTGGGTCATTTTGTTTTAAAACTGGAAATGTTTAGGTTTCTTAAAATGTTTCGAGGTTTTAAAATGCATTTTTGCTCTCAGACCTGTTTCACTATGACCAAATTGTTTGTTTGCCACGGTGTAAGTTGTTCAAAATAACGCAATTCACCCTCTTAGGTGTGTTTCGCTGCGACCATCTTATGGTTGCGCTATGGCGAAACTACTAGTACATAGTACTACCCTCTCAAGTGTAGTACCACCCATTTGCACATATATTATAAAAAGGTTTTGAATTTCAAAATAAAAAGGTTCCTCTTATCTTTATGCCTTTAATACTCCTTGGCATACATCATATACTTTGATTTTCACAAATAGTGCATTTGGAAATTAATTCATAATTTTAAGGGATGAAAGCTTTTGGTTAATTGTGTTTTCAAGTTATTAGCAAAGGAGTAGTGTTAATGCAATTTTAAGTTGACTCTTTGCGTTTTTTATTCTTGAGACTGTCTAATTGAGATGTTAGCCTTGTTGCAAGGAAAATTGGGCCTAACTTCATTTGATTAGAGTGGGTCTGTCTTGATTTTTAATCTCTCTAGAACTTGTCTTGACTCTTAATCAAAGCTTTATTATCTCATATTCTGTGAAAATGATAGAGGCCTTCATTTTAAAACCCTTTCATTTTTCCCAAACACAAACCCAACACAATTTAACCGTTGCCACCCCTTTGAGACAACCTTTCTTAGAAACCAGCATTGAAAAACTATATCTTTATATGCAAGCATAATTTTGGTTAATTTGCTTTTCATAAAAAAATAATAAAATAAAAAAATTAAAAGAGAAAAATTAAAAGAGAGGAAGAAGAAGAAAAGAGAACAATAAAGAGAAGTTTGTTGAAAAAATTTATTCATATACTTGAATGCATATTTCTCTAAACTCTTGCAAAGGCATTGATATGTTTAGCTTTCTATAATGCTGTGTATTCAAGAACTTCTTTCATAACATCATTTCATTATCTTCAAACATCCATTACCCTTCTTAAACTCCCAAAGGCCTCTTGATTTACATTGTATTGATCTTGTGGTGGAGAGGTAGCATAATTACAAACTTATGGTAGAGA
The DNA here is from genome assembly GCA_025593235.1 of Vachellia pachyceras. NCBI lineage: Eukaryota > Viridiplantae > Streptophyta > Magnoliopsida > Fabales > Fabaceae > Vachellia > Vachellia pachyceras. Next base: position 1,922 of record JANTPZ010109454.1, on the reverse strand, counting down.
TTTAATTAAGCAGACAATGATGAATTTGTCCTTACTTAGTGAGCTGAGAGAGAAACACTTTCCCTTTTGAGAGGAAGTCTCTTTTATTCTATCTTCTGAACTGAACTCTCTCAGAGATCCATTTATTATTGTCTCTGCACTAATCCTTGTTAATTCCTTGACAAATGCTTTTACTGAATTCTATAATCCTACACACATGTGGATAGATTCTGAATGCATTAATCATTTTAAAAGTTTTGGAAAAGTTTTGTCCAGGAATACAAAGGTTTAAGTGTGGGGGAATTTGATTGAGCTTTATTTGTCTAGTATTCTTTCTTGAATTTCCAAAGCATTTAATGCATTTTTTGCCCAATCATGACCCTTCTTGAGCTTAATTTGGAAACTAGAGTTGTTCATTGTGATTAGCTTGAGTTTGAGTACATTTGCCATGAAAAATGATACATTTACACTTAATTATAACCATGATCAAGTGATATTTCAAATGTTTGCTATTTCATTTCAGGAACTCTAGCTAATGACAATTGGAGACATCTTTGGAACAATTCACCGTGGCACAATTTATAATTCACCACAGCCAAAGATCAAGCCATGAGCAAGAACTCTCGGGAGAGGTATGCCGTGATGAAACCTCAAGTTCGCCACGGTGAATATCGCGTAGCAGCACTAGATTAGGCTCCAAATGGAAAGAATAATCACCCATCCTATGGGATCCGACCCAGGGCATTTAATACATGCCAATTAGGGTATGTTTCGATGAGGAGGCAAGAAAACATTCAGACACACATTCCATACTCATATCTTTCATTTTCTCTCATTCCATTACTATCTAAAACCTATTTTCACTTCATCTCATCCCTAAATTCCATCATGCACCTTCATTCATCCATCCGGAGAGCTAACCTGCTTACTATGAGCAGCTGAGTGTAACACACCTTAATTACCCCTTTAACTTTATTTTATAACCATTTGGAACAGCTTTTGGGCCTTGAATAGCTTGAAAAACCAAAAGGATTCAAATATGAAAAATTTCACTTTTAGGGTCACTGTTCATGTTAGTATTCACAGAATTTCGGCCCAACTTTAAAAATTCATAACTAATTGTAGAAAAATAGATATTGAGTGGTTCTAATTTCTATTTGAAGCTTATAAGTTCCTCTATGGGTGAAAAATACTCATTGGACCAGAAACTTGCCCAATTGATATAGTTTATTACACAAAAATCTACTGTTCAAATGGTTATTTTCAATTTTCCCAGGTTTTTCTGTGATTTTTCGCCAACTTTGGAACATCATAACTCTTAGTACAAAACTACAAATCCAGTGTTCTTTGATTTTTTTTAAAGCTTGCAACATGAACTATTTTTCTGGAAAATTTCATTTCATTTAGAGTTCATTTACCCTGTTTCACGTTATACAAAAGTTGGGGGCTTGATCAACCTTACTGTCACTTTTAGGAAAAATCATGACTTTCTTTTCTTCCTTTTGTTAGACATGATTAGTTTTGATGATGTTAAATATATTAGACCAAAAAGTTTTCATAATGCATATTGATTCATAGCAAAAGGTTTTATAATGCATGTTGTTTTTCTACTATTTTGGCATTCTTTTTAATTAGAGGATGATGTGGTTAAATGACTCAATTTAAGTGTTAAAATGTTTTCATTGAGTTACCATTCGTCTAAGCTTTATTTGAATGCTAAAAAATATTTCTTGAAGATGAAAATAGAGTTTAATGAGTTTTGAAGCTTCCTGAAGCAAATCGTGAAGTCAAAACTTTGCAGGATTTAGAATCTGGTTTGATGTTTGTGAAACTATGTTGAAACTATCAGAAGAATTTTAAAACTCGAGTTTCAGGTTTTACTAACTCAAGCTCTATAATTATTTTTCAAAACTGTATATTGAAACTGGAAGTTTGAAAAGGAA
>JANTPZ010109453.1:0-16372 GCA_025593235.1 Vachellia pachyceras | reverse complement strand
AAGTAAGTTCACTACCTTTTAGACTTTGCCTCCTCCTCTTGTACCTTGATCTTCTAACCATAGCTTTTTCTTTGTTACTTTATAGTCCTAGATAAGTAATGACATTATTAGAGTCATGAAAAGTGAATGCCCAATGGGTCACATTAGCCCTAAAGGCTTACTTTCACCCTTGGAGTCCCACAACTTACATTTGGTCACTTTCTTTCTTAAATTCGCATAGCAACCAAAAACTGTCAACATGTTGACTAAATTTTCAAAAATCATAATTAATGCTATATAACTCCAATCGGGGTGGTTCAAATTCCTATGTGAAGCTCTTTCAGTATAGCTTCATATAAAAATACTCAATTCTGGCCATCACAGCCATATCATTTCCAAAATTTTGTCAAATACAAACTGTTCCAGATTTCATTCCAGAAACTAGACATAAATTTCAAAAATTCATATCTCCCAGCACACAAATCCAATTAACTAATATGACCTATCAAATTAAAGCTTGATAATTCTACTTTAATTCTGGAAATTTTCATGGTCATTGAACAACATATGTCCACACAAAATCACGTTACAATTACACTGCCTCTGGAAAATGAATTTCACAGCACTTACTCTTTAACTTCCAAAAATTCCAAATTCATATACAAGCACCTAAAAATCATGAACACTTGTATACCTACACAAAAACTCATTTTGGATCCATTGGAAGTATCAAAATCATCAAAAACAATTCATCTCCATCAGATTTCAGACCAGACCGAAACAGCACACACATATTCAACAATATGAATTTTTCAATTTCCATCATCATATTCTTGCTTTCAAGCTTACATTCATGCATGGTAAAGCTTGATTCTAACTATGTGAAGAGGAAAATTGGGCAGCATAAACCCTTAGGGTTTTGAAATTACAGATTTGCAAAATCAACAATCAACCACCAAACAACCATAATATATATAGCAAACTACTCCTTACAACACAAGGAGTGTTTTGAACATGGTTATTGGCTCTAAATTCCTCTATTTCTCACTTTGCTCTCAAGAACTCTAAGTCATGGAACTTGAGAAAGTTGAGCCAAATCAAGATTTGAAACCATGGAAGAGGTAGAGAAGATCACAAGAAAGAGATTGACATATGGTAAGAAGTGCTTCTCTTACTTACCTTGGATTTTTGAAACTTTTTGCTCCTTCTTCCTCATGTTCTTCACGACTTTTGCTCTCAATTTCTGCCCAAAATGTCGGTCTAAAGTGGCTGGAGATGGAGGGAATTATGCTGATTTATTATTTGCACTTAAATGGATTTAAAGTCTAAGATTTCATCTTGGGAGTTAATCTCAATCTAAGGGCTATAATCGAGCCACACACTTGCCATTTGCTTTCTTCTCATTGGCTCTTCAAAAGTAGTCATAATGGCTGTGATTTTTCTGGTTAGAATCTGGTTACTCTAACCAAATTGAATCACATTCGGTTACTTTTACCGATTACACTTTTTACCGGTAAACTTAACTTTATTCCGGTAAATCTTTTTCTACTTTTCTGGAGATATTTTCTTTCTCATTTAATCTCCATAATTCCATCTTGAATATAACAAAATTATTATCCCCAAAATACCCTTTACTTTTCTCAAATTTTACAGGATTAATTTATCCTGTTTGAAATCCCTGAAAACGAACAATCGGAAAGCAAAATTCTTTTAGGGCCTTGAAAAATAGTATATTTTTCACTGATTCTCAAGCCCTTTTTCTTTTTCCAAAATTCCCTCTATATTTTCCAAAATTAATTTTTGAAATAATTATTTTTCAAGGATTTTTCGGGTCTTTTTCCCAATTTTTGGGAAAATCGCCTTAATTGTACACTGGATAATAATTTTATTAAATACTATATAATTCACTGGATTTTTCATATTTTTCTCTAAATTTTTGGAGGGCTCCTTGTACCTTAAATAATTATTTTTCCCTTTTTCGCCCTTCAAAATTATATAAATGAAAATCTAATTTGAATTTAGAAAATCTGTGTTTCATGGTTGTGATCCATGAGTCAAGCTCTATCCATTGTGCATCTGAAAATTTTGGTCAAAAGTTGACTTTTGACTTTGACTTTTGACTTTAACTTTGCCAAATTACCAAAATACCCTTTCACTTTCTCATAATTACCATTTTGCCCTTACTTTCTTTACTTTTTGCAAAATTACCATTTTGCCCTTACTTTTGATACTGAAAGACCTTTATGCCCTTAGTCTTTTATTAAATGACATATGGGTCCCTACCTATAAGGTTTCTCATCCTCATATTGCTCTAGGGCAAACATACTTAATTTTGGAATTCACACAGAACTCCGTGCCTGAACTTTCTGCCCTTATCTTTCTTTCCTTTTGAGCTATCTACTTCTCATCTCTAATTCATCATCTTAATCGTCAGATTAGCCTTTATTTCATTTAGCATAAAGATTATGGATATTACAAAGACAAAGCACGTTGATATTAAGTATAACTTTGTGAGAGATTATGTAGCACGGAAAGTGATTAATGTACAACACATTTTGACCAAGAGTATGGTCGCAGATCCCTGATCAAATCAATACCCAAAGAAATGTTTGAGAAGCATGTAAGGGCTATTAGTATGCATAAAATGTAAAATTATAAACACTATGTATTGAATTTATAATTAATGTATTCAATTCCTTATCATCGATTCATGTGTCTATGTACAAGTATACAATGTCTAATATGTCGTACAGGCAGATGAGTTAGGCTCTCTCACACGAGCTACCACCTTTGATAATCAGGAGGAGTATGCAAAGATGAGACATTTGTATTCGCCAGTAAGACAGCAGGATGCTGATATGATAGAAAAGAAATACAAATTATGTCGCCTCGGCAATAGTGTAGCATGTCGAGATGAGATCCAATGTGTATACGTATAAAAATGGATCGAATCACGGGGATCCGCTCCCATGATATCTATTACCAAACAACAAATTCTTCAATAATGATGTCACATGAGATATGAGAGGTAGAAGAATTTAGATTTAAATGTTGGGAACATCTAGATTAAAAGTATGTACGGTGTTGATATAATGTTTCAAAAACGACATACACTCTTATAGTATAAGAGAAACACCGTAGGATGTGATTCATACCACATGTGTTATAGAACCGCAAAAAGCGAAGCAAGTGAATGGATCCCTACTTCATTGCTGTGTGAGTCCCAAGAAATTAATATTTCTATTTATGTCCTTTAACTTTCGACATTAAAATGGAAGTATACTTCAATGACTGTTACCTTAACGTACATCCTACTATCATGATGAATGCGATACAAGGTATTATGTTAAGAAAGCGTTGACGTATATTAAAGTGATTTATGGGTGAAAGAAAGATTACCTGAAAAATGAACAACTATGCTGATGTTTGTGACATGTCCCTTATGATATCAATTTGGTGATTTCATAAGTGTGGACATCACGCATATGAGAAAGACGATCTAAGTCTTATGTTGACTTGAGAGGGATTAGGTTCATCAATTGAAAGTGTATTTTTGGTTAAATCTAGGACATATGAGGCATAATAACCGAATTCAAGCTACACAAAGAAAGATTGTTTTGTGCTGGTCCTGTGAAAGGGATTTCTAGTATAAACATCTAAAAGACGTCATGCCCATGCGGTCACGGTAAAGCACCCAATATGAAAGAGAGAAGACAGAAGGATGATGCCAACGTTTCCTAATCCACCAAGTGTGAGTGGGAGATGTTGGAATATGGGCCACCATTGATGGATTAGGCCCAAATCTATGTGCTGGGTCAAATGCGTAAATATGGACTCATATGGGAGCAAAGTTGTAATTTTTCCAAAGTTTGAATTTGGAAATTAAATTAATTTTACGTGGGAACAATTAAGAAATAAGGAAGCGTTTAAGAAATAAGGAAGCGGGAATGGTTTTTCTCTGTCCCTTTATTTGAGGATCATAAGGATATGTGAGTGACTGAACATTTGCTCTCTCCTCCTGAGAAAAATTTCCTCTCTTCCTCTGTGAAAGTCTTCTCCCTCTTCTCAGTGCTTTTGCTATGTATCATATTCGGATTCACTCTCGTGATATGTATTCCGCGTAAGTATCTGCAGTTAATGTTGAATTTGTCAGGTACGTCCAGATCCTTCAGGTCGACTCGACTTGTATTATAATCTGATCAGTTCATTATGATGTGCACCCTTACCTTCCTGATTCAAACTCGTACTTCATGAATGAAATTAATTAGGGAGACTTTACGGCTGAGCCAAAAGTTAAATTGGCTTCATCATGCATGATTCATGAGCACTTCAAAATTCAATTGAAATTCAAGGAACAATTATCATAAACCTTCCAGTACAGTACTATGATATTGAAATAGTATATTTATTACACACATTGTCATTGCAAAGAAAATAGAAATATCAAATCAAACACACTGGTTTTTTTAAATGAAAGTGATCTTGGATTCTGATGTTTGAGTAGTAAGGCCTGCACTTAATTTTTCGGGTTCTTATCTGTTCCATTTTCCTTTTCTTGAGGCTTTTGGTAGCGGATGGCAATTGTGGTTTTGCGATTAGGGGGTGGAACCTTGCTAATCATCGACTTTAACGTAGGACCAATGAATATGGGTAGTGAGACAATGGTGAGGATAGCGATTGGCAAACCAAAAATTAAGTAAGTTGTAAAAGATTTGCCATGAAGCACGAGAGACATCCACAGAGCAACAATGGAGCCAAACATGGTCAAAATAGCAAGTTGAAGTATGAAAGGAACATATCTCCAAAAGTTAAGAGATTGAGAACGAAAAGCAAGTATGGCCAAGAAGGCGATGGTGGAAGTGAGAGACAATGAAAGGGCCACAAGTGATGAGTTGTTCTTTTTATCGAGATTATCTCCCGCAAAATTGGAAAAGGCCATAGAAGCAACTAGGGTTGATGCCACAGAACATGTTTGTGAGGTCTGATCCAACCACCTTCTGTCACTTACCATATAATCCTTGTAATTATCTCTAAAGATTTCTTCTGCGGTTTTCCCATCTTTGTTGTATGTCTCCCGCAATTCCAAAGGCAGCGAATCTTTCACAAACTGCATCAACATTTGTATATACACTCACAATGTTTATTATCAAACAATTTGATAAATCTTTGACTTAAAATGGTGAATTTTTTAACTTTTTTGTTAGACCTCATGGACAAAGGAAAGAAATTTTAATAACAAATTATTAAAAACGCACCTCAAACCACTTGAATTCCTCTACCATTGTAGTTATCTGCCAATTTACGTTGAGCCCAGGCTTGGCTGCAAAGTGCAATGCAGTGTTCCCATATTTATCCACTTGCCCAAATGCAGACTTGTCAAGGTCTTCAAAGGCACGCAAAAACTGATACAACTCGGTCTGTCTCTTCTCTGCTGCTAATAGAACTATGTTCTTTCCTTCATCATCCACAGCATCCATCATTTTTATCTCATATGGACGATTTTTTAATATCTTCTCCACCATTTCTATCATACAATTCTTAGCAGCAATCATTAAGGGTGGGTCAACTATTTGAGACCCTGCCTCTATCCAATCATTCACAATCCAAATCACAAAATTATAGTTGTTATTGCTGTTTCAGCAATTTGAATTAAGGAAAAATATCATGCTATTATAATCGAAAACTCATTCTTACAAGTCAACAACCAACTAAATCAATATTTTTAATTAATTTTTATCTTGAAATATTTAGGTGGGTTGGGTCAATTGTATAGGCATATGCCTTAAGGTTCAAAGAACACTTACACAAGATACTTATAAATCGCCTACAAACAACATCATATTGTGGGTTATGAGCAACATCTGTACCAAATAGACCAACTTTTATTATAGATAATTATAATTATTTAACAAATCTTGATCCATCACAATTTCAATGATGAAAGAAGTAGAGGTAATTATTGTGTTAATCATAATGTAGATATAAGATATGATCCATTGAAACAGTCTGTTTCAAAGTCGACATTGATGATCTACTAATACAACTTGTCCTCTCAAGTGTCACATGCGTAAAATAAAGACATCTTTTTATTTTGAAAAAGAATCATGGCCTTGCACACAAATTGAGCAAAATTAAAAGTAGATCGATAAGAAAATGTTTCATATTGATAATGTTGATTCTTGTTTTTTTTTTTGCCCAAAGATATTGTTGATTCGATTATAAATTTTGTTAAAATTACTTAAGTATCTCCTCTATGTTTCAAAATTTACACAATTTCCTCCAAAAGAAAGATTGAGTTAGACAAATCACTCTCAAATATTATAAAATTAGATTAATATATATATCTTCTATTTGAAAATATTCTAAAATTTTTTCGCTAAAATAGAAAAACTTACCACTAATTTGAAATCGCTCATGAAAATATTTGCAATTGATTTATATTTTAAAACATGCATGCATTTCGAAAGTAGGAAGAATGTTTGTGTAATTTATTAAAAATATTAAAAAAAAATCTGCAGCATAATTTTTATTTTAGTTTTAGGCCAGGTTTGTATAATTTTTTGGTTAAGGTATATATAGTACCCTAAAGTATTTTTTTTCATATGCATTTAAAAACCTAAAGTATATTGTAATGTATCCAGTATCTTTAAATATTTTTTTATATGTACATCCATCAACCTAAAGTATTTTTAGGCCTTTTTCATTAAAGATGGACCTATAAAAAATATTTCAAAGTGCTCCATACAAAAAAAAATACTTTAGGCCTTGTATGCAACAGAAAAAACACTTTAGTGTACTTGATGCATCACAAAATATTTTAGGATGCTTGATGAACATGAAAAAAATAATTCAAAATGTTGGATGAATCTTAAATCTAATTTTTTTATAAAAGAAAGTATTTATAATTTGAACAAAACTCATTTATTGATAAAATTTACTCAATATTTTACCACTAGCTGACCCACGGTGATCAATAATGACTAATTACTCTAATCCCAAAATGTCACCTTCTACATATTTATAATAAATTAATAATGCTTGGAGTTTTCATGAATCTTTACCGTTGGACTTTTCTATATAGGGTGGAGTTGAAACATAGGGTGGAGTTGAATGCGACCGAGAGGGGGTTATAGATATTATCGACTTATATTGACTTGAAGCATGCTGCTCGAGAAGTATTTCCATAATTTGAAGAGACCATGTGTGTTTCTCCTTCATTTTCCTTATACCATGGAACCATTTTCCTAGGAATCAGAACCCCCAAGTCAGTTGCAGTAAAAAATTGTTTAGAAAATAATTTATAATTGTGTATGAGTGAAATTAAATATCTTCATTCAATATGTTGCATTTAGGCATGGATTTCAACCACAAATAGTATTAAGATTCTTTCTTCAATTTAAACTTCGATAGATCAGCAATTATGTAGTAGCTAGGTTGGTGTATGACAACCGCTGCAAAACTCAATTTCACAATTTGCATAGATGACCGCTACAAAACGTCACAATGGCTAAGGAACGCTTTTGAGTTATATGTTTGATGGCTAAATCGTGATTTATAGCTAATTTTTTGTGAAAACATATACTAATCAGAGGCTAAATAAACAGTGTCACCATCTGTTGGAATATAGGTCACCCTTGATAGATTAATCTCAAAACCCATTTTAGAGGGAAAAACATAAATAAACAAACTTGTGGGAACAAAATAGTGATTTTCCCAAAAGTTTGAATCGAAATGCATTTACCTGGGGACAGTTATGCTGTGAAAAGTTATATTTTGAATTTAAATTATATCATTAAATGGGAGTTTTCCTCTCAATCGAATGAGAATCATGCATGCAGAGAAACTTCCTCTCCTTCTCACCAATGAAACTCTTTTTCTCCTTCTCTCCAAGTGCATTTGTTATGTCTTGTTTTTGGGTCCACCCTTGTGATCCAACTAACACATGGGTATATGTGGAAACATCTACTCAATCAGTCTATAAGTATGCTCGAAATCTACAGTGGCTTCAGAGCGAAAACGTTCTTGAGGCATTTTTTTAATTCAACGGGATATGAAATTTTACAAATTTCATAATCCATGTGTTTTCTGCTATATATCTTGTGATTTTATGAACTCTGCCATGTCTATATGTATAGATGTACGAGAAACTGTTGTTGTGCTTTTCTGTAAATTTTTCTGTGAAAAACATCCAACTGCCCATGCCATGTAGGCAGCGTCTAAAGATAAGTATGGTGGAACGTCAACCACCAAACTTAGGAGGCTCACGATCAAGTTTGATACATATAAACTTAGGAGTGATATGCCCGTAAAGCAGCATCTCTGAATATGTTGAACATAATAAGAGAGCTCTAAGAAGCTGGACACACACTGGTTGATGAGCAGTAAATTCAGGCTGTGATCAGATCACATCCCCACATTTGAATGCATATAAAAGTGAACTTAACCCATAATGATAGCATCATCACTTTTGATAATGTAGTGAAACATCTTGAGCTTGAGGATAAATGCTTGGAGGCATACAAGATTTCTGGACATGCCTACTTAACTGACAATGTAGGTCTTTCCAATGCCAAGTCCAACTTCAAGAAGGGCAAGAAGTTTTATGGGAAAGGCAGGAAAGATGTCCCTAGATTAAAAATGGGGCATAAAACAATTCAAGAAGAAGGGAAAGAAAGGAGTCAAGAAGAAAGTTAACCCAAATAAGGTCAAGTGCTATGCTTGTCAAAAGATGGGTCATTTCACAAGGGAATGTCCCCGAGCGAAATGACTGTGAAAAGGTACCAGTGAATTATATGAATTCAAACATTTCTCATGTTTTGAGTACCTCTTTTCTAACTGAACCTGTATCTTCTTAAATTTTAGATTCAGGATCAACAGATCATGTGACGAAGGATTGAGGATCCTTCGTCAATAATATGTCATCAATGCAAATGGCTTTATGTAGGCAATAATGCAAAAATAGAGGTTAAAGGAATAGGCACCTATAGACTAACTTTGCATGATAGAAAGACTTTAACCTTACATGATGTATTTCATACACTGGATATCTGACGAAATTTAGTTTATTACTATGTCTTTAAAGTTATGGATTTGATGCAAGCTTTCATGGCAAAGTTGCAGACATCTTTAGCAACGGGACCTATTACATTTTGAGCTTCCTTTCAAGAAAGTTTTTCGTTCTGGATGCGATTGGTGATTTCAATGCACATGACTATTTCTTTAGTTCCTCCAATATAAATGTTGAAATAAATATATGTCATGCTAGACTAGGGCAAATAAACTAGAACTAAATGATTAAACTAGCAGAAGAAGATTTACTAGGTGAAGTTGCAAACATGGAAGTGTCCTTGTGTGTAAATTGTTTAGCTAGCAAGGCAACTAAAAAACTTTTTAGTACAGGAACTATAGCTAAAAATCCATTGGATTTGATCCACTCTAATACATGCGGTCCATTGAGTGTAAGGGTAAGGCACGAAGCTTGGTACTTTATTACCTTTACTGATGATTTTTCACGATTTGATGACGTCTATTTGATTTCACATAAGTCTCAAGCACTATAGTGCTTGAGACAACAAATGAATGAAGTAGAGAATCAAATTGAACGTAAAATTAAAGTGTTACGTACTGACCAAGGTCGTGAATATTTATCCGATCAATTCAAAGAGCTCTGTGAAGAAAAAGGGATAATTACACAACTAACTATCCCTGGTACTCCACAACAAAATGGAGTTTCCGAAATTAGAAAGAGAACTCTTCTAGACATGGTTAGGTTAATGATGACTCAAGCAAACCTGCCAATTTCGTATTGGGGTGATGCTTTATTAATAACAACCTTCATACTTAATCGTGTACCCTCAAAGTCAGTTATTTCCACACCTTATGAGTTATGGACAAAAAGCAAGCCAGATCTATGTATCTTAAGACCTTGGGCATGGCTGTATACATTCATGATGATTCTCATAAATATGGGAAGTTAGGTCCTAGAGAAAAGAAATGGATCTTTTTAAGATACATAAAAGAATCAAAAAGATACGTTTTCATAGGTCAAAATGAAGATAGAACAGTAACTGAAATTCAATCAAGAGATGTAGTATTTTTGGAAAGTGAATTTTCTAGTAGAGGAGAGATAGTTCATACAGTATCTCTTTATAAGACACAACTACAAGCTAGTACAAATCGATCTAATGATCCCAATCATCTCAATATCGATCTGAGTGGGAGATCAGAAGGCTCAAAAAGGCCTTTACAAAGGCCAAGACAAAAGAAACGAAAGAGACAAAAGTTTCTACAAAAAGGAGTGACAAGGGAAATGTACCCAAGAGGCACATTCCAATAGTGGGGGAAGCACTCATGGTTACTCTTGATGGAGATGATGTGCCACATTCTATATAAGAATCCTTGTCGTACCCTGCTACGGATGAATGGAAGAGAGCATGGAAGAAGAGATTGATTCAATGAAAACGAATCAATTTTGGGAACTTGTTGATCTACCAAAAGGTGAAAGGCCATTGGAAACAAATGGGTTCTAAAAATAAAAGAAAAGTGGATGGATCAATTGACAGTACAAGACACGTTTGGTAGCAAATGGGTATACACAAGAGGAAGGTATAGATTAGGAGGATACTTTATCACTTGTTGTGCATTTTAATTCCATAAGATTGATTCTGGCAATAGTAAACAGTTTAGATTTGGAACTACATCAAATGGATGTGAAAACTTCATTTTTAAACGGAGACTTAGATGAAGAAATATATATGGAACAACCGTTAGATTTCGTATAGAAAGTTTTAAAGAGTAAAGTTTGTAAGCTCAAAAGATCCATTTATGGACTAAAGCAATCATCCAAACAGTGGTACTTAAGGTTTCACAAAGCGATAACCTCATAAAATTTTGAAATGATTGAAGAAGACTACTGTATCTACATTAAGCGATTTGAAGGCAACTTCGTGATATTGTCCTTATATGTAGATGTAATACTATTGGCCTGAAATAACTTAAATTCAGTCTTAGCTATTAAAGAATGGATGTCATCAAATTTTGAGACGAAAGACATGGGATAAGCAAAATACATACTTGGAGTTAAAATCCAATGAGATCGTTAAAAGAGAATTCTATCTCTTTCATAAGAGAATTATATAAAAACTTCTCAAGCTATTTAACATGACAACCCAGTAGCTACTGGAATTGACCTAGATCTTAAAATGTGTCGCAAAACTATGCAAAATACATACTTGGAGTTAAAAATGCACAACTATGCTGGTGTCTGTGACATATCCCTTATGATATCAATTTTGTGATTTCATAGGTGTGAACACCATGCATACGAGAAAGATGATCTAAATGCTTGTTTAGAAGTCCTTTTAAGAATAGTTTTTACAGATTCTGAGGCAAACCTAGGTTTTGGAGAATAGCTTTTACAGATTCTGAGGAAATACCTAAGTTTCAAAACCTAGGGTTTAAAAGATTGTGTTTGGAAAGTTCTTGGCTTTTACGGAGTTCGAAACAAAAAGTAGGTAAGAAAGAGGAAAGAGAAAGAAAGAAAAAGTAGGAAAGAGAAAATTTATTATGAAAGAGTGAGTTATTTGGCAAGAAAATAGCTTTTTCAAAACCTAGGTTTCAAATCGAGGTTTTGTATCCAAAATAGCTTTTTCTGAAAAATGTGAGTACTTGGACAAAACCTAGTTTTTGGGATAAAATCTAGATTTTAAAACCAAACCTAGATTTCAGGAAAAGGAGGCAAACAAACTCTGTCTTATACTGACTTGAGAGGACTTAGATTCTTCAAGTGAAAGTGTATTTTTGGTTAAATCTAAGACATATGAGGTAGAATACTAATCCAAGCTACACGAAGAAAGATCGTCTTATGTTGATTCTGTAGAAGGAATTTTTAGTACAAACATCTAAAAGACGTCATACCCATGCGGTCACGGCAAAGCACCTAGTATGAAAGAAGAAAGAAGGACAAGGCCCACAATTCTTAATCCACCAAGTGTGAGTGGGAGATGTTGGAATATAGGCCACCTTTGTTGGATTAAGCCCAAAACCAATTTTGGAGCAAAAGCACAAATAAGCATTATTGCGGGAATGAATTGCAATTTCCCAAAATAGAATTTAAAATTCAAATTAAAAGTGGGAACAGTTATGCAGAGAAAGTATGAGAACGGTTACGTTTTTAATTTAATTTTTTAATTAATAAATAAAGGGATTATCCCTTTATTTGAGGAACAACCGAATACGGGAACATCATTTGAGACATTAGCTCTCTCTTCCCGAATAAAACTCCCTCCCTTTCTCTGTGAAACTCTTTCTTCCTCTTCTCTGTGCTTTTTGCTATGTATTGCTTTTGGGTCCAACCTTGTGGTCCAAATAACGCGTTGGTATCTATAAACGGAGTCGGATTTAACAGGTACGCCTAAAATCTACACCATGGATTATGGTGGGCGGGCCTGCGGGTTGATGGCCAACCTGCCTAACATACCTTTATTTATTTATTTATTTATTTAAATAATGCATTTTATATTGTTATTTTTTCATTTCAATATTTGTATAAAGTAAAACTAAATTATATACTTTTTAGGATATACAACATCTAATACATTTAAAAATAATATAAAATATTTTATTTCTTCATATCAACTTTCTATAATACTATATTTTAAAATTATTACAATATCTTTGTTGTTTATTATATATTTGATGTTCATTTAATAATGTATGCTCTTATATGCACATTGACGTGGCGCGTACCTGCTATTACAAATAATAACACGAGGACTGCTGGGGGGAGCAGCAGGGTGAACAGCAGGGTGAGCAGCAGGGGGAGCAGCAGGAAAAAAGCTAGAAGCTCCAACAAAAACCGTAGACGCTGCATAATCCCGAAGCAACGAGAGCATAGTATATTTACTACAACATAAGCTACAACTTCTGCAACTCATGAGTCATAAAATTTATTAGTTGCCAAACATATAAATAAACCATTATTAATCATATGGATTTTAAAATTCATCAAAGAGAAAAATCATTAGGTGTGGGGGAAAGCTAATAAGGAGAAAGTAACTGCATGGTTCAATGTCTATGGGTCATTCTGAAACGTGGCTTCTTGCGGTTATCAGTGCTTTGATTTATACTTTGAAGGTATGAATGGAATACAATAACCTTTAAATCATTATCTTCTACATATATTGCAGTGATGAAGAACAATACTTACTAGTACAAATCAGTTCCGCTTTGTGCAATGCGAGTTCGCTGTAGTTTGTTTCGCGTTCACGTTCTTCCAATTCCTTCCTTATCGTGGCTCGCTTCTTATCCTCAACTCTTAAACAGTCTTCCAAGTTGCCAACAAACAAACAAGGCGCACTCATCTTTCATTTTTATGATATAAAACACACGTTCTCTTTTTGAAATGAGGCCATACAAAAGAGAAATGATATATGGAAAGCGGTTGATGTATGTCAAAATGATATATGAATGAAAGAAAAATTACCTGAAAAATATAATCCACAACTATGATAGTGTTTGTGACATGTCCCTTATGATATTAATTTTGTGATTTCATAAGCGTGGATACTACGCATATGAAAAAGATGATCTAAATTTTTAAACTAAATTTAGAGGGATTAGATTCGTCAAGTGAAAGTGTAGTTTTGGTTAAATATAGGAAATATGAGGTATAATACTAAATTCAAACTACACGAAGAAATATTGTCTTGTATTGATCTTGTAAAAGGGATTTTAGTACAAACATCTAAAAGACATCACACCCATATGGTCACAACAAAGCACCAAGTATGAAAGAAAAAAGAAAAAGGATGAGGCTCACAATTCCTAATCCACCCAGTGTAAGTGGGAGATGTTGAAATATGGATCACCCTTGATGGATTAGGCCCAAACCTATGTTATGGTATGTGTGTAAATAAACACACTTATGAGAATATATTGAAATTTCCAAAATATAATTTTGAATCTGTAAATTTAAAATTCAAAATTTAAACAATTGACGTGGGAACAGTTATCCGAGTGGGGAAGTTGAGTTTTGAATTAATTTGAATTATTGATAAATGAGGCATTATCCCATAATTCAAGGAGAAAACCACACGGGAACAGATGAGGCATCTCTTCCCTCTTTTGGTGAAATCCTCTTCCCTTCACTGTGAAAACTCTCTCTTCTTTCTTCTTTGATAAACTGCATTTTCTGTGTATCTCCCTTTGGATCCAAGATCTGTGATGCTTAAGCCGCGTGGGTATATAAAAAACAATCGTAATCTATAGGTACGACCAAATCTTTCATATACATAGTGGTATAAGGGGAAAACATTAAAAAAGTGTATTTGTAGGTTGGCCATGGGCTTGGCAAAGCGGCCTGTTTTAAAATAAACCTTATTTTTTCACAACCCCACCCTGCCATTTTCGTCATTGTATGCTGAGAAAATACGTAGCGGGGTAAATGATTCTTTAACGGGTAGGCCAGATAATTCTAAAACACGATGACGTGTATGATTCTATTACTCTATAAATATATTGAATGCGAGCCAGCCTATCACATTTCCATACTTGAGCTTAACCACCTAATTTATTTCCTTGCATTGAAAAAAGTAGAGATGATTGTTATAGGAAGCTTATAATTAAATGCAAGCATGAAATCACAAACAGACAATGTACTTACGATAAATAAGTTGACCTACGAAATGTCGGCCATGAGGATCAGTGCTCTTGAAAGCTGAAGGGGTTGCTGCTAAGAGATGGAGTGGAGTCAACCCCTTCTCATTGGGCTTGATCATCTCCGCCAAATCACTTTCATACAGGAGAACTATTACTATCGCCAAATCTACAAAATCAAAGCAAACCATGCAGTTGAATAAATAATGCATTAAAAAACATGCCGCAACATATGAAGGATGAACCATATTCTTATTTACCAATATCCTCTTTTTCAATTGCACGGTGCAGAATGGTATCGCCGTCAAGCCTTTTATAGTGAGGCGCAGCGCAGGTTGAAGAACCCTGAGAGCTATCCATATAAAGATAATAAAGCCGAAGAAAAGTATCTTTTTTGCCATGGAAAGCCGCCTTGAATAAGGGTGTCTCACCGGCGGAGTTGGCCTCAACAATCAAAGAGGGGTATGCATTACTGATTGTCTCACATATCGGAGTATTCCCCAATGAAGCTGCTAAATGCAGAGGAGTGTCACCTTTGGCGTTCTGAGCCCCAAGAACCTGCTTACATTGGTCGCCATTTTCATTCACAAATGACGCCAGCTTCTTATCCTGCTCCTCCTCATAATTAGTTTCCTCTGGATTACAAACAAAGTACACCATACGTTTCACCATTTCCGTATGCCCCTTGGACACAGCCACGTGTAATGTAGTGTCTCCTACCGGTGTGCGAAGCTCCTTTGTCTTTTCGTACAAGTCCTTAAATTTAGCACCGTCCTTCACGGCATTATATAGATTCCCCATGACTTTATCCATGTCGTCCAAAGTCATAGTCTCCTACACAATCGGCTTCAACGCATGTTAATAATTAATTTAATTTCATCACCATGGTATATAGGGATCAAGTCCTATTGGGATGTATAATGGGTCAAGCATCAGAGACTATATTGGGCAGCTTCACTTCAAGCATGCTTCTTACTTGAATAAACTATTGAACTCTCTACTCTTAAATTATTGAAGGTCAACTCATTCTTCTTAATTATAAATAAATATTTAACCAAACAATGACTTGCACATGTCAGTTAAGAACTAGAAATTCAAGCTCTTCATTTTTTCCCTTTAGTGCAAGTCTACTTCCCTTAGTTATACTCAAACCTCGTAAGCAAAGCTGTTGAAAGTATTGAAAGAATAGATTAAGAAGTGGAAGAAGAAATTGAATGTATTATTACAAACCCATATGGGTACAACATTTATCTACCCTCTTTTAAGGGTGATGAATTAACCCCATTTTTGGAGAATCTTGAATTGAGAGATTCAAGTTACCCTCCCCTTCTTTACACATTGGTGGGGATTCTTTATCCTCTCACTCTTGGTGATGATTATACAATCACACACACAAACCATTACATTATGATCCTTTATATAGATTTTTGGGTCATTAACTAATTAAGTTATTAACACTAATCACTCTAACTCATATTTCTGACAAAATCTAGCTTTAATCGAAGTGTAACTTCAATTAAGGTGTGTTTTAATGTCACAGTACAAGTGAGGTTTATTGATATATTTTTCAAATAATATAAACTAGACGATTTAAATTAAAATGGTGTAAATGCGAAACATACATAGGTCATAGCTAGTTATATGGAAATCGGACTGCACACCATGAACGCAGTTAAGCGAGAAGAAGAAGAAGAAGAAGAAGAAGAAGAAGAAGAAGAAGAAGAAGAAGAAGAAGAAG
>JANTPZ010109452.1:0-15624 GCA_025593235.1 Vachellia pachyceras | reverse complement strand
CTATAGCCATGATTGTATCCCATAACTGGATTTGCTTCCTATAGTTCGTTTCACCATAAACAAAGGAGGCAAAGAAAGCTTGATTAAGCTTTAAGTTAAGGACATGGCAGTGTAAGACCTGGGTATTGGAGGAGACGTAATCCACTTTGAAATCATTAGAGTCATAAAGAAGCCAAATTCCCCCAGCATATCCCGAAGTTTCATTTCTAAACCAATTCAAGAAACCAAGTTTACGAACGATATTATCAGCACGCACCCCACTAACTCTAGGCTCAAGCAAACAAAGGATATCAATTTTATTTTTCCTAACCAAATCTTTAATAAGGATAGGGAAGGTCCTATTTCCCGCCCACTACAATTCCATGAAGCAATAATCATAATCAAACAAAAAGGCTGAGGAAAGAGCACTTACTGACTGGCTCTGGTTTCCGGCATAAATTCCAACTCATCAAGATGATCCTCATCCTCCATAGAAGCAGCCATATCTTCCACACTAGGTAGCTCTATTTCTTTATCTATCATCTGTTTCTCCTCTACACCCACTCTTGAACTTGTGGGATAGGGAGGCTTTGGGTCGAAGTGTTCAAACAAAACACAATTTTTAATTTCCTTATCCTCCATCCTTCTTGAATCACTATTTCCATTTATAGCATCATCTAAAACCGGAGCCATTCCATTGTAAGTCTTGTGGGAGGTATCCTCTTCATTGGCCAATTGGTCTATGCTACCACTCACAACCTGGTGAATATGATGTCTAGTCATCTTACCTTTTCCTTTGCCACTTGATTCCCTTGGCACTTGCGTTTTGTTGTGGCCCAACTCTTTATCCATGTTTTTGAAAGCAAAGCTCATCCCTTGGCCCATTGATATTTATTTCACGCGGCCCAGTCTTATTGTGTTGGCCCAGTTCGTCTTTTCCTCTAATTTGCTGCCCATTTGCCTCAATTCCTTGGCCCACTCCTAAGCCCAAATCCTTATTCATGATTTCTAAACAAACCTCTTCCCTAGGTCCATTGTAATCCACTTCACGCGGGCCATCTAATTTCTCTTGGCCCAGTTCGTTTCTCTCCTTTCTTTGAGCCCCATTAGCTTCATTTCTTTGGCTTATCCCCTTTTTATTTTTGTTGCTTTTGCTGACACTCTTTGTTCCACCTTTTCCTTGTTGCCACGCTATGCCTCCTTTCTTGTCCAAGGGTTAGTCTTCTTTCCCCTTTGCCATCTGAGCACTTTCCTTATCAGTGCAAGCTTCATCCGTCATGCCTCCTGCGTCCGTCCTCTCCAATGTCGCTAGAGCATGGAACCGTGATGACTGCACCGGCGCCTCATTCCTGACAGTTCGTGGGCCTGTAGTAGCAGCACTGTTTGTGGCTCGGCGACCCACGCTCTTCCGAATCCCGTACGACGCTAACCTGGTGAATTAATCATATTTTATCTATTATATTTATAGCATTTTAGATGATTTTGATGCTACTTTTGAGCTTTTATTGAGATTAATTGCATTAATTATTATTAATCGCAAGCCATGAAATTAAAATTAATTATGGATAAATGGTTATACTTTTCATCAATTTGTTAAATAATTGATTTTTAGGGTCTTTGATGCTACTTCATGTCAATTTCCATTCTAGGTACCCTTGGAATTAAAAAGGAAGAAGGAAAGAAGAGAAAAAAAAGCTCAAATACCCAATCCTCATGTGACTCTAAAATGCTCCCATATCAAGCCCAACGAGATGTTATATTTGGACCCATTCTTCCATTCTTCATTCATTGTTAAATTCTTCACAGAGCCACCAGGAGGGACACTTTAACCATTTTTGTCTTGGACCCATTCATTGAATACTTGGCCCACACAATTCATATTCCATTAATCCATTCAAGCACGTCCATATATCCATTCATTGAATCATCACACCCTGGCCGCCACTATTCATCACTCCATTCCCCTATTCATTATTCCATTCATAGCCGCAAACCCATCCATCTTTCATTCCATTTTTTCACAAGCGGGCGCTCAGATTCATTCCTTCTTCCATTCATTCCAGTGGCCGCACAAGAATTGATTCCATCTACGCCATACCCCCTTCAGCTACCTCATTCGTCGAGTAGACCACCAGACCCATTCGTCCAGCATCATCCATCTCCCTCGCCATCGCTCCACTGTTCCAGCTGCATCACCATCGCTCGCTGCCTCGCCGTGCATAGTCCCAATCCAGCTGTCTTGTCCATCACTTTCGCTCCGTTCTGCTCGCTGTTGGGTTGAAGACAATGGTGGTTGCAGTATTTGGATGTTTGGAATTTCCTATGGCAATTGTTGGCTAGCTTCTTTAATTCTTTAATTCAACAACAATGGCAGGAGTTTGAGTCTTTAAAGGAGAGTTTTAGTTGCTCTAATTTTCTGTTCAATAATTGTTTAACAATTCTTAGGTCTTAGGATAGTTTCTCTAATTATTGGAACGATTCTATTGTTTGATATGATCTATTTTGGAGATTATTGTGACTGAATTATTGCTTGGCAATTGATATTGGACTGATTTAACTTTGATTTCAATTATAATGTTGTGGTATCACGTTTATATTTATTTCAGAGTTAACATTTTGTGATTTTCTAAGGTGGCTTAGAATCTTGGATCAAATAATCTTTTGCTAGTTTTAATTCTATTATTTGAATTTAAGTGTTACAATTAAGCAGTGGTTTTATTATCCTTAATTCCTCTTTACTATTCTGGTGGCAGTTAGTAAATTGGAAGTTTGGAAAATATTTTGTGGCAATTCGAGGTGGTTCGGTTGTTGGATTAAAGCTTAATTATAATTCTTTAATTCAATCCTTTAACTCCCATATCTATTGAAGTGATGATTGCCTGTTGAGTTGGAGAATTAACTTCCATCATCGGTTTTTCGTATTTCATTTATCTTCATTTGTTTACTTGTTTTCACATTCAAAAATATAAAAAATGAAGTATATTAATTTTAGATAATTCATAGTATTCACATAAAATTTCCTCCAATAAATTTTAATTTAAGTTACTCGCATTTAATTACTAGGATTTCATTTCGTTTTTCGGCTCCTCAAAGTGAACACGACCCGGATTGATGCTATACTACATTAATTCGGTTAAAAATCTTTGACGCTCGTCACCTAGTGACAAGCATCCAAGGGCCGAAACTCTCTGGCGTCACTGGTCGTTGCTCCTCCGGTGGTCTCTCGTTCTACATAACAGGTGCAGAAGCTCTCTAGACATCCCTTATCGCCGTTACCGTCGTCCCATGATCACATGGGTTTTGTTCTCCTGTCGGCATATGTGATGCGTTCCCCCCATGGTATGTCCATTTGTTTCTGCTTGTGCGTTACCAACAGATTTCTTCCAAGAACATGCTTCCCTCCTATGCCCATACCGTCCACATTCAAAGCAAATCACCCTGAGTCCCTCTATTCTATATTAAAACAAGCCTCTGCTACAATGATTCTTGGAACAAGAATTTTCTGCAGATCTAACTTAACACATATTCTTGCATATCTTCCCCTCTCTACTTTTGTTGTTGCTCCTATATTATTAGATAATGTGTGTAAATCCACTCTAAGAGGACGACCAATACGTTCCCCCAATCTAGCTATGCAATGAGTGTTGTAGCAATGAAGGGGAATCTAAGGTATACGAACCCAGGTGATAATGCTTCTCAACAGGTTCTTGAACAGGTCAAAATATGGTGCCCATCTTTGGACCAAAATGCAATGTTGAAACAGCACCCAAGGTCCCCCATACAAAAGTTTCCTGTAGTGGCCTTTCCATTGATCCTGGTTGGTTAGTTTAACTACAAAGTAGTTATTTGGCAGATCCACTAACTCAAATTCAGAGAAGCCCCATAGCATAGCTTCACTAGGTGAGATTTGAGCATGTAGAGATTAAACCTCCTACCTAGGACAGTGATTATTAGGGAGAAGTTCCAAGGTCTACACCATTCATTGTATTCTTCTTGGGACACTGGAATCACATGATAGATTCTCTTAAGCCTTTTTATCTCCTCTGTTGGTCCTGGCATTTTCCAGAATATATCTTCATCTTCAAATAGGAGATCATCATGCCCCATGGAGTAGCTTCCATTAGCTAGCCCATTGTACCCCAATAAGGACTGTTTGTAAGACGGGGTAGTCTTTGCCACAGGTGTACCACTTCCCTTACCACTGTGATTACTCATTTCTTGTTCCTTTTCTTCCATTTGATCATCCATGATCTCTTGTGGCACTTCTTCCAATCTCTTCTTCTTATGCCTACCATCTCCTTCTGTTTCCGATGGCCGATCCGGTGGATTTTTGCGTTGACCTGTGTCCTCCTCCATGCACATAAGAAATTTGGCTTAGAACCCAAGAGAGAGAGATTTGTAAGTCTGTCTTTATATATCGTCCATTCTATATTGCACTACCTAAAGGAAAATTGTGGATGATTTGAAGATAATTGTATATGATAGCGATTAAGGCAAATGTCAATGAATGATTGTATAAACCGATGATAATATTGAGGCATAATGTATAATTATGATTTAATTTATTCCTTTCATGAAACCCTATGCATTGATTGGAGGCACTAAAAAATTATTTATTCATGCGGATTTTTTAATCCGCAGGTATAAGGTTCGTAGAAATTTATTTTCCTGCGGATTTTTCCGTAGGTAAAATCCGCAGATAATGTGCTTGTTTGGGAACTCCGTTGGAAAAATGAATTTTGCAGATTTTGAGGCATTTTGAGAATTTCGAGATAGTTTTACGGATTTCAAGATGGTTTTTATGAATTTCGAGATGGTTTTTACAAATTTCGAGATGATTTTGTCTCGACTTACGTGCACCGTTTGGGAAAATGACTTCCCAAACAGGCACAATATCCATAGGTAATTTTAATTTTTTTAAAAAAAATATCTATGAATTTAGTTACTAAATAGTTCAAATGTCTTCAACTTCCTTTCAATTATTTTCATTGGTAAAAAAAATATCTTCAACACCTTTACAATTATTTCACTCATGCATTAGTGAAATTCAAATATCATATAAATAATTTGACATTAAAAACGAAAATGCCACAAGTAATTGTTCATCACAATCACATCTAATGGTTGCAATTTCAACTCCCCCGAGTTAGATTTCTTCTAACAAGCTGCCATTGGTCTCTACATTTGCAGCCTTAAAAAATGAGAGAAAAATACATATGGATTTTTACGTGAAATACATTTTCAGGCTAGGAGGTTTAACTTCCCAGTTATTTGAATCTTTCAGGCGATATATGCTCTCTTAAATCACATTTTGCAGAAGCCACGTTATGGCTTACTTGAGGTACAACAGAAGTAGATATGGATGAAGGCACGTCTGAAATTGGTGCAGACCCTGTCCACTGAGACTGACGAACAACTAGAAGTTATTGAAGGGAAAAAATTAAAATAAACCCAAGGCGTATGCATCCAATCTAATTACCATTAGCAAACAGTTAGACACAAATAAAATTTACAATCAGCCATGCCATATAGTGAAAAGTTGACAATCTACAAGATAAACACAATTCAAATAATACAATAAATGAAAACAATACTGAAAACTTGCTTGCATTAAAGCTGTAGGGCATCTTCTAAACCAAATTTCACAAGACAATGCCCTCACTGAATTAAGAAAGACCACCCACAACCATTTCACAAAACCTCATGAACGAAGACATGTTCAACAACTACAAGCGTATCCCACCAAAGCATGAATTAATTAATTAATCCATACTTGTAGCCTCACTAGGTAATAAAAGACTCATCAATAAAAGATCTGGAGGAGGCTCATGATTAAAGGGCAAGCTGAAGACAGAGACCTGGCCAAATGGCATTTATTCTTTTTCATCTAATCAATTAAAATTTATCAGTCTTGCTCCTGATGTAAGCATCCTTTTGTTTATCAGTTGCAATGGAAAGGAACACTTAAAGGGGAGAAAATCCGAAAGATGATTCATCGTGTTATTTACTAACAATAATGGGGTAAATGGCGGCCATATTTTCATACAAGTTTCACAAAGTTTCCAAAAAAACAATGATTATAGGTACTTTAAGTTAGACAGGTATCAGGATCACCCAAGTATTGGAAGTGTGACAAATCAAGATGATCCCAAAATTCGCTCAATTATCAATCAATGCAAGGAAAAATATAATGGACATGGAAAAAGACTACACATCTGAGACAATAAAATGTGCTATAGATCTCACCAAGGCTTTAACAATCATCAGCATAATCATGTTAAGAGCTAGTAAATTAAATAACCAAGACACTTACACTATATCAATAATCATTCTTCAGATCTTCTTCTAGTTGCTTGAAAAGAAGTTCAAAGCATCCTCTTCCACATCCTCCGCTTTAACTTGGTTTTGAGACAAATTATGCTAACAAACAGGATGCAATATACCAATAATGTAAATAAGCTTACTTGTTCTTTTATATGAGCTATTGGCATTAAAATGGAAAATTGAATTTCTCTGTTATGGTTAAATACTGAAGTACGTACATGAGACTAATCAATGATAAGTTTCACATCTGATTTCAGTTTTGCCCAAATAAATTGGAGGAGTGGACAAAATAGGTTACAACTTCAACTTTCTTCAAGATAGCCATAAGCACGGTATATAGTATATAAGAAAGGCGAAGGAAGATAATAACAAAATAATTGGACGGCTAAGTACCTCTTCAAAGGAAGAAGCAAAGAGACTTGATTTCCCAAAGGCTCGGTGGAAAACTTTTCCACTGAAAGGTTGCTTATCTTTAGCCTTTGCAAGCATCTCTTGAATTAGCACTGGATCCTTAACTGACACCAGAAGCCGAGTAGGACCTAACCATAGCTTAATAACTGGTCCATACCTCTTATGAGATTCTAACAACAGATCTGTAAGACAAACAGGCACTTAAATATTAATATTACAAGTCGATTCTAATGCTATTCAATACCAGAAACTTACAAAAATCTATATATTATGGAACTCCATGATTATGAACAATTCAACCATTCCAATACCATATAATTTACATTCAAAAGTAAGCATGTAATAAGTACGACAGGTTGCCCTTCAATCTTCCCGTTTGTGCAAAATTGAATAGTTCCCCTTCCATGCTGAAAAGAGTTTTGCCATATATGGTTTTCAATCTCAAACTACTCAATACAACCTAATCAATAGACTGGAGGTGCATTCAGATCCTTTATTCCATATATCCTTCTCAAAAGAATGAATGCACACACATACTACCTATAAATAAGGACAAGGTAGGAAAAGGGAATACCAATATTCCATCTATTTCCTGCAACCAATCATAGGCTAAAGGGGAAAAATCCTCCATTACAACCTTTAACTCAACAAGCAATATATGTGATCCAGGGGCCAGGAAGCGTATATAAAGTACTCAAATCTTTAATCAAAATGCTAAAAAATTAAACGAAACTGATATTAGCAACAGAAGAAGGCCATAGACAAGCATCACGCAAAAAACACCATAGCTATGCACTACCACCGCCTTATAAACTAATGATGCATTAACAAAAATCTAAAATTGACTTGGCAGGAATCCATCAAAGAGATTCAGATAAACAAAATAAACTCTACTGCTTGAAGGAGACAACGACTGAATTAAAAAAAAATCAAAATTTAAATAAAAAACTGACCAGTGAAACCCTCTCGGGCAATAAGCTTACAGTGTCCGAAGAAGGAGGGAATGGGAATCCCAGGAATGATGTTAGCCTTATACCACAACCGGAACAACTTGGCGACCTTCCTGAGCAAAAGCGTAGTGGCAATGATGAGAGCGAGCCACAGAAAAGCATTGACCTCTCGAGTGACCAAGTCCCTGAGGAGCTGATAAGAGCCACCGCGATTGCAAGAGGAAGATAAAGATTGGAGAAGAAGCCCCAAGAAAGTGGAGGGTTCAGAATCATATGGTGAGTTCATTTTCTTCGCATCGACGAATAGGAAGATAAAGATTTGATCTCGAGGCTTAGCAAATTGATGAAAGGAGTTTCTGAAACTTGTGTTCCTTCTCCTCCTTCTCCATTTTCTTATCACTGATTTCCACTAAAAACCCAACACGAATGAGAAATTGCACATAGCTCCAACATGGACATATATCAAGTCCTTATTAGGAGTGGTAAAAAATAAAAAATCCAATCAACACGATGCAGGCGAATGGAAGAAGCAACAAAGAACATGAAAGAAAATTAACATTAACCAACTAGATCCGACTATAATGTTTTGTTGATTGGAATGAAGATCAGCTTCACAAAAAAGCCCACAAATCCCATCACTACGGAACCGATCGCTGTGCGGACCGCAACTTTGGAGAACTTTACAATCAAAAGCTTCCAATAAATACCGAGAAAAAAATGAATTAAAAGACGGGAAAAAGCAAGAGGACCGGTAAAATTGAGATTCACCTTTGTGATCAGGTTTGTGGTTTGCAATTTTGCCATTATTGCATAATGGAGTTAGGAATTGAAACCCTAGCTAACCCAGCTTACCATTCATCACCTTCGCCAACGAAGCAGCTTAACGGAAGACGCCAGCCAACGACTGTGACTCCACCATGGCTTCGAAGAATCAAGCCGACGAGAACCCACGACCACGAGCTGGCGAACGGAGGAGAGGCAAATAGAGAGTGGGTGTGGGGTCTGTGGGTTAGAGGTTTCAGAATGGGCCAGTTTATTAGGAAAAAAAGTTCATGCGGAATGTGAATTCCGCAGGAAAAATTATAATTGCTTTAAAAAATTTTAAAAAAGTAAAAAAATGTCATGGATATTAATCCACAGAAAAAATATTTGCGGATTCAAAATCCGCAGATATTAATTAAATTTAAAAAAAAAATTGAAAAAAATACTTGTGGATTTTAAATCTGCAAGTAATAATTAAATTTTTAAAAAAAAATTGAAAAAAATACCTGCGGATTTTTTCCATAGGTATAATTACCTGCAGATTTTAAAATCTGCAAGAAAATTACCTATGGATTTTAAATCCCCAGGTAATTACCTACGGATTTAAAATCCGTATGTAAATTTGCAGAAAATTGCCTGCAAAAAATTTCCGCAGGTGTAGTATCATTTTTTTTGTAGTGAGAAAAAACTTGAAAACCACAAGAGATCCCAGAGAATTCCACGTACTGTCCGTGCCTTTTATGCCTCTCAATATCCCCTAATCCCTTCATTCATTCTGTTAACACTGTTGCATAGTTGGTTGTGTTATGTACTCTGTTTATTTTGTTAATATAATTCTTTTTCACTCAAAAAAAAAAATCCCCTGATCCCTTCAAATGTTGAGAGGGCCAAACATCAAAAGTAATAATAACAACAAATGGAACACAAGTTTTCTTGCAATGCACAATACCTCGCAAGCATAAAATGTGAGACCTCATGCAAGTTTCGATTGTTATAGTAGAAAATTAAAAATAGTATGGTTTTGTCTTCAATCTGATTTTTTTAATAATTAAGGGACATGGAGGTAATTTCACGTAATTTCTAAATTTTTAATTATGTTACACAATAATAATTTATTAAATTTAGTACTTGAATTAAAATTTAAGTAATTCAATTATCTTTCATTATCATTTTTCTTATAAAATGGCTTACATGAACTATGGGAGCATTTATACGCAGAACGCGCTAATATGTAGAGGACAAATTCTCCAACTGTCTTACTTTATCATAAAAATCGCATAGAGAGAAATTAAAAGGTAGGAGAGAGAAATTAAAAAAAAAAAAGCTGGCTCACAAAAAGGTGAATGGATCTTTTTTTCTTGGGGACTGTATATGCACATAAAAATTTCTGCATGGTGAGATGGGACATGCAAAAGCACCTTAGCATAAAAATAAGCTAATAAGTTAAATTTAGAGGAGAATTTTTGACTTAAAATGCACTATTAAATTTTAAAAAATTGTTTTAAAATTGATTTACTATAACAGTTATATATTAAAATGCTTTGGTACTGCTAGACTTCTAAATAAATAAAGTCAATAAGAGCATTCTAAAGTTTTTTTAAATACTGATATTTTATTATTAGAGGTAATCATGTTCAACATAATCAGATTTAGTCGACATGTCAACCATTTGCACCTTTTTGCGTGTTAGAGTTGACATGTGAACCATTTACATGATTAATGATGGGCCCACAAAGAGAAAAATGACAAAGGTTTTGCATGATTAACAGATATTTTTACACCGTTTTTAATAATTGATTAGCATTTATGCACTCAAAGATAATATTTTACATTAAATGTACATTTCAAAATATTATATAGATATTTTTACCTTTTAACCTTATTAACCATGGCCATATATAAAAGGAAATATTTAATATTCTTTAAAATTATTCATTTTTTATAAAATTGATTTACAATATATCTTCCAGAAGTTGGGAGAGGAAACTTGCATATTCCATTCTCCATCCTTTTTCCTTTATATTTCTTATAACCATTAGACCAAACTTTGGACAATTCAATTTTTCAATTTTATATAATTATCATCAAAAATTTAAATGATATAAATAAAATAACTAATTAAATCCAATTTGAAAAATTTTGATACGAATAGTTGAAATAATCATATTTTATTAAGAGAATTTATAGCATTTAGGGGATTTTAGTGTTTTTATTGAGTTTAATTGCATTAATTATGATTAATGATTATTATGTGAAATTAAAGTCAATTAAGGGTATTCTTGGAAGAAATTGGGATTAAAAAATAAATTCAAAAGATATGTATTTTGATATATTTGAAGAGTATCAATATAATTTTAAAAGATTCTGAATTCAAATTAGTAAATCTAAGATTCTGAGTTCAAAATAACAAATCTATTAAATAGGCTATTATCTTAGAGATTTACTAAATGATAATAATAATTTAAAAGTTTTAAGAATTTTTTTACATTATTTTATATCATTATTATTATTATTTATTAGGTTATGTCATATTATTTTATTATATTCATTATTATTATTATTACTTGTTAGGTTTGTTGTGTCATTATCTCCGGAGGAAAAGCAAGCCACCACAACCCACAAGCATAAAATCATCAAATCCATTTATCCATATATTCATTCATCCACACACCTCCATTCACCGATTCAAGTCCCTGGGCCACCGCCATGAAGGCCCACGCACCCTCATTTATTCACACAGCCCTAATTCATTCATTATAAAGTGTCGTCGCCTGCTCATTGTGAGCATTCTCCATTCGCAAAGCACACCGCCTCCTGGTTCCTTTCTTCATCCATTCACAACTGGATGTGATTTTCCAATTATGGGCGGTTAGATTCGTTGTCCAACGGTGTTAAAGAGGCTAATCAGTGTCCTTGAACAATTAAGGGAGTTGTTTTATTTTAATTTTACTTTTCAATCTCTATATGCGTAGATTGTAATTCTATGTGGCTAGAGTTTATGATTTCTATATATGAAAGATGATTATGATCGGTTGATGTAATCCGAATTGTGATACTTGTGTTAGATTGGTACTTGGATTGTGATTAAACTGCAGCATTACTTTTGTTATTCAATTGCTTTCCTTTATTCTCTTCAGATCAATTTGTTTGCTAGGTTTCTAGAAATTAATTGGAGGTAAAGAGGATCTTTTATAATTCTAACATGAGTTAAGTTCTAAAATATTTCTAATTGATTAATTGAGTCTACGTTTAGATTAAATTAAAAAGTTAGGAATATTGATTAGTAATGATTCTTACTAGTCCTTGTGCTTAGTTAAAAGAAGAATTTAATATTAAATTGGACAATGAAGGTTAGTGGATTCAAACACCTAGGACATCCATTTTATTGAATTTAAGTGCATTCATTTAGTTTAATTAATTAGAAAAATCACATTTAATAATTCTTGGATAAATGGTTATTTACATTAAATTACTTAAGAATTAAATATAGGCTCCACGTAAAAATTAACATAGATTAGTGTCATTACATTGTATTTAGCTTAATTTTTATTTGATTGCTCTTGCAACAAGCTCATCAAAAGTCTAACACATCAATTGAAAAATAAATATAGTATTTTATTTATAAATCAAATCTGAACCAAAAGAGTGATGTTGGAAGGAGCCTTATAACAGGTCAAAAAAGGATGTCACCAAGAAACATGAATTTTACCCAAATTTACGTTCATTTGGATTTTGGACTGTTTGAAGGAGAAGTAGTTGGATTTTGATGATTTTGAGGTCAAAAATGGATTCTACACGCCAAAATATGTAAGGATAGTTGGGTCATGATTTTTCGAAAAGTGATAATATATCGGTATTAATAACTCCCCATTTTTACTACAATTTGAAATATATTTTGTTACGTTTGGGAGTTATTAATGCGAAACTAAAAGGTTTATGAATGATTTTGATAAAATAGAGATTGATCATATGATTTGGGAATTTTATTGTTTTTATATTAAATTTAGAAACATTTACAAATTTTAAAAAAAATATTTTATTTTACTGTTTTTTTTAGTATTTTACTTGCATTTTTGTTTTATTGTAGAGAAGAGCAGACGGCGTCGTTGGAGGCAAAAGAAAAAAAGAGAGCTGAAAACCTAACGAGAGGGGGTGACGGCGTGGAGAAAAAGAGAAGAGAGCTGAGAGACGCAAAAACAAGAGGCGACTCGTCTGATGAAAAACCAGAGGGCATCGGCAAAGAGGCTGGAGGCGTCGACCTTTAGAGCTGGAATCCGTGAGAAACTGAGAATGAGAGAGCTGGAAGAGGGAGAGCGAATGGGATGTGCGTTGTCAGCTGGAAATTAAAGGAGCAGCTGAAGTTTGAGAAACCGAAGAATAGAGAAGCTGGAAGAGAGCGTCGCTGGTGCTGGTTCTGGTTATCCCGTCACAGGCACAGCTTCACAAAACTCTACATCATCGTCATCGTGGTGAAGCTCACGGCTGATAGTGAAGGCACAAGGGATTCTCGTTACCATTATTGTTGGTAACATAGAGATATAGTTACTAATCTAGTATTGTCGTATCAAGGTTGTTGCGTAATGATTATTTTCTTTTGACTCTAGCAAGATATTGTGCATGTTAAATGAGGATATTGATTTGGTTATGACTTGAGAAAGCTTAATCAATTGCTTTTTGAACCTTAGACAAGTATGTAATGTCATTTAATCACTAATAGAGGTGTACGTATTTACATCTCATGAATAGCAAGTGAAAAATAATCATATACATCTCTAATCTTTGAATTAAAATTCCATTTTGTCTTTCTCATTTTATTGTTATTTTTTATTGAATTTGGTAAATCTTTAGACACAAATTACTCAATTGATTCACTCAATCTAATTAATTACATAATTGGATTTATTAACTCGTTTATGCATTAGTCCTCGTGGAAATGATATTTTTATACTACTTGCTACTTGTACGCTTGCGGTAAGCTAGACAGCGAATAAGTTAATGGCGTCATTGCCGGGGACTACGGCATAAGTCATTAGAGTTAGTTGGTGCTATTGTGTTATTGGTTACGATTGAGTTTTCTTTCCTTTTTCTTTCTTTTTTTACATTTTCATTTTCTTTCTTGCTTTGATAAGTTTGATACTGGGTTATTGAATTTCTTGCTTGTAGGTACCTTGGTGCCTTATGCAAACTAATTGGGAAGTTGTTGCTAACGAGATAGTTGAAGACTATTTGTCAGAGGATTTTGACGCAGTACCTGGTCCTATTCCTCATAGCCCTCCTATTTAACAACCTCCGATCTTGCAACTTAAGGGTAGAGGCCTGTTCTTGAGCCAGAGCATCCCACCCCACCACATCCAAATCAACACTACAACATGACATATCGTAATGACGATGATGCGGATCGCACACTGGATGAGTATCTGGAGTGAGATCATACTACATATCAATTCAGTATCCAATTTCCGGCTATTACTGTGAGAAGTTTTGAGATGAAGCCGGTTATGCTTCAAATGCTTCAGATGATTGGCCCATTTTCAGGAAATCAAAATGAACATCCCACTGAGCATTTGACTCAATTTGTGCAAGTTTG
Source organism: Vachellia pachyceras (assembly GCA_025593235.1). NCBI lineage: Eukaryota > Viridiplantae > Streptophyta > Magnoliopsida > Fabales > Fabaceae > Vachellia > Vachellia pachyceras. The sequence continues at coordinate 1,611 of JANTPZ010109452.1, read as the reverse complement.
TGAGAATTTCAAGCAGCAAGGTGTAACTTCCGATGCCTTAAGATTGACACTTTTTCCGTTGTCTCTAGATAACAAGGCAAGTGCTTGGCTTACAGCTTTGCCACCTAATTCCATCACTACTTGGGATGAGTTGGCATATAAATTCAAGGCACGCTTTATTCCTAGAGGCAGAACGGCTGTTCAAAGAGCTGAATTGTTGGGTTTTCAACAAGAACCAGGGGAGTTATTTCATGAGGCATGGGAGCGATTCAAGGAAATGTGGCGAAATTACCTTAATCATGAGCAGAAGACATGTGTTGCTTGAGGCATTTGTAGTTGGATTAGATGTACCTACCTCTAATATGCTTAACAGTGCCTCCAATGGTAATATTGGCAAGATGAGAGTTTCAGATGTGCATCAGTTGTATGAAGACATTGCTTATAGTACTTTGCAGCAATCCAATAAGGCACGTTCTGGGTATCAGTCATACAAGGAACCCTGTCATTCAAGTGGGTCCAATGCATCAAGAAATATTTCTGCTCAACTTGAAGCGATGGCTAAGAGGTTTGACCAGCTTAAGTTGATGTTGGAGAAGAATTCTTCTAGAGGTATTCATGTTGTTCAAGCTTCACATGTATCTTGTGAAATTTGTGGTGGATCGCATTCTCATGAGGATTGCCCTCACACGATGGAGTCTATGCATTACTTAAGTGAGAATAATAAGAGATATCCTCATGGAAATCCATACTCTAACACTTACAACAAAGATATGAGAGATCATCCGAATTTTCGTGGAGAAATGGACCCTGCAATAACCCACCTCAGTACTATGCTTTGGGAAGCAAATCAATGCCACACCCAGGGTTTGAGTATTCACACAAGCCTAAAGAGAGTGATTCTGAGACAAATCAGCTTCTGAAGTAACTTCTCAAGGGTCAAAAAGGCCTAGTAAGCACTGTTGCTTTTCATAACACGACAATCAAGAATCTTGAAGTTCAAATGGGGCAGATTTTTTCACACTTGAGTTCACAACAATCGAGAAGTGGACTTCCAGGTACTACTGTTCCTAACCCCAAGAGAGAAGGAAAAGAGGAATGACATGCAATGCAATTGATCTGAGAAGCGACAAGGTGCTACCTGATTTGCCTACCACCGTTAAGTCTACTTCTAGGTGAATGAGCGAAGGGTTGAGGAAAGTGTTGGTGAAGACTCTCTTGGTGAAGAAGTTGTGATGGAAGAGGAAGAGACACAGAAAAGGAAGCAAGTGAAAGAAAGGCAAGATGATGAGCTTAGAGGCAAGAAAGTGGAACAAGAGATAATGAAGAGAAGAAGAGAAGGATACACACTTCTGTTGTAATGCCTCCACTTCCTTTTCCTTAGAAATTCAAGAAGAAGGAAGAAGACTCTCAATTGAAGTTTGTAGAAATGTTCAAACAACTTCACATCAACATTTCGTTTGCTGAAGCATTGGAGAGTATGCCCAAGTATGCTAAGTTTCTCAAAGATTTTTTATCTAAGAAGTGTTGAATCAGTGAATATGAGACTGTGGCATTGACTGAAGAAAGTAGTGCAGTTATTCAAAGGAAGTTACCTCTTAAGCTTAAGGATCCCGGAAGTTTCTCAATCCCTTG
>JANTPZ010109451.1:0-16199 GCA_025593235.1 Vachellia pachyceras | reverse complement strand
TGGAATTGGAATTTTGTACAGAAAGTTATGACTGTCCAAAGTTGATGAAAAATCACAGAAAATCCTGGAAAAATGAAAAATTACCATATGAACAGTACATTTTCACGAATGAATCTGTACCAATTGGACTAGTTACTGTTCAAATAAGTATTTTTCCCTCATAAAAGAATTTTCAAGCTTCAAATAGAAGTTGGAACCACTTAGTTTCGATTTTTTTAGAATTAGTTATGAAATTTCAAAGTTGGCCCGAAAAACTGTGAATAGTAACTTTCTTAAAAATGAAAGTTTTCAATTTAGTCTCTTTTGACAATTTGAGTTACTTGAGGCCATAATTTGGTTCCAAATCATCATAATGGAAGCTAAGAGGTTCAAGTAAGAGGTGTTACACTATGCCTTGTGAAGTGGTGTTGCAAGCATACTTGTACATAATAACAACTCAGATGAAGTACTTTTGTACTTTGATACACACAAAAATATGTTTAGGAATAAGTATCCAAAGAAGAATGACATACATATACTTAATGAGTCTAACAATTTATTTATAGAGTGGTTTAAGGAAACTGTTTATAACCAAAGCAGTTCTTCAGATACAATAAAGAGGTTAGCTATGGAGCCTTGCTTTAAGGTTATTACTTGGGGTGGATATGACATCAATAATTATTCCTACACTAAACTCCAATATAGGAAGAGTAACATTCAGAATAGTGAGGTTATGGTAGTAGCCCAAATGATGCAAATTCTAAGGTCGAAAGAAAAACAAACAACGTTGGCATCCATGTCCCATTATGGAGTTATTGAGGAGATATGGAAAATAAACTATACCAAATTCAAAATTCCAATCTTTAAATGTAAGTGGGTTAACAATAATGCTATTCAAATTGACCAAGAGTTTGGATTTACCTCGATTGATCTTAATAGGATCAGTTATAGAGAAGAACCATTCATTTTAACAAGTCATGCAAGACAAGTTTGTTGTATAATGGATCTAGAAAATAAGAAGTTGTCCATTGCATTCCAAGGCTAAAGGTAGAAAATCAGTGTAGAGGATGGTGACTAAGATTTTAACATTGTTAAAACCTACCTTTCACTATAAATCTACCAAACATAACTGATGTAGATTCTGAAGACAACGACAACACTGTTAGAGATTATCATTATGAAGGAATTTGGAAGAATGAGTGAAATGGTGAGTAGTTATATATTTTATTTCATTTATTAAATAGTGGCTAAATACAAATGTGTTTAATAATGTGTAAGTGAGTAATTATTTTTATGTTTCATGTTTAAAATAGTGAGTAATTATTTTGAATTCATGTTAAAACTGCATTTATCTAACAATGGTTGCATTTAATACATACATGATTTAGATCATTTAGAATAATTGACTTATTCTACTCCTCAAATTGGTGATGAGCAGCCTAGTCCCTCCATAACCTCATGATTATAAGCGGCTCTATAAGCCCTAGCCCCCTCCAAAGCCCCAGCTCAAGGGGTAAAGGTTGATGAAAGATATCACATTTTGATATGTTAGAAAAAACCACAGAAGTTGAAGGTTGATAAAAGAAAGTACATCACAATTCATCAGTTAACTCAGTGTTTTTGCATAAAACAAGATCAATATACTGCTTATTAATTGGAAAATGGTTAATGAGGAGCTTAAAATACCAAATATGGAAGGATATTTTGCTATATCCTACCTTTTTTTTATATATTAGTCTTTATCAATTATTTACATGTAATTTACTTGTATGTGTATTTGCAACTCACTTACCACATTCCTGCAATTGAGGAGATGAAGAAAACTATGAAGAAGCATGGTAGTGATATATGGAGGGACTTGAAGGCAAGTTTATTAGAAAGTACATATGAGGAATGAGGAGACATCAACATCAGTGAAGAAGTATTGGAGATAAGTCTCGGGATGACTCTGAATTTCAAGTATATTCCTTTGATTAGTAGCGTAATGTATTATGCCATCACACGGGTATATATTTCTTTGATTAGTAGTGTAATTTATTGTGCCACCAAACTAACTTTGTCATCTTTATAATTGTTTTGTAGTAATTGAGCTAGGAGAATGTAGAGAGATAGGCCAAAAATGTTTATAAGCATTTTATGTCTTGCATGGGATACAAAGGACTAGAGTAATAGTCTAAGACAAGCAAATTCAAAGATCAACCATCTATTGAGTCTAATGTAACACTTCTCCATCACCATAAGAACCCCCTTCTCACCGAGCAAAATGGAATTCAGCAAGCGTCAAAGGGTCAGTATATCACTTTGAAGGTTACTGTTGTTACTGAATGAATTATAAGTTATTAAATTATTTTGTAAATGAGTTATCATATTGTATGCAATTTTGATTTTAAATGAATTTGTTACTTGTATGTATGATTTACTTGAGGTGAAGTTTTCTCAAGTAGAAGAATTGATATCTTTACAACAACCATTAGAAAGCTACATCGCCCTAGGCATGTCGTTGAGGTTGAAAAAGGCCTCAACATTTAGAAGTATTTTGGTGCATCTTTATGCAGCTCATCCAATATGGCAATGAAAGAGGAGCTAGATGCAATGTTGGAAGAGGAACAACAAAAAGTTGAAGCTTAGCTGAAAAAGACTTTTGAGAAAGAGCGTAAAGAGTTCAATAGATGCCACACCCAAACCCTCAATGATCACCAACTTGAATAAAGGTCAAAGTTTAATGAGTTTAAGAACAGACTCCTCCTCAGTGGGCAACTGGCTAAGGAATTGAACATCTAAGATAATTACAATTGTAATTCAATTAAGAATTCCTTTAAGTTATCTACATTCCTATTGACTTGTTTTATTACAATGTTGTAGGGTTCATTACTTGTTAAAAGAGAGAAGGTTTGTGTAGTTGCCTTTTCTAACTTTTGGGTAACTTAACTTTACTTTGGCTTTAAGTAGTTTACTAATTTAATTAGGCTTGACTGGTGCCAAGCAATTAATTAATCATCATAAAGACATCATTACAACAATTAAGTCTTAGGGTTTTGATTATAGAGTATTCTATATTAGCCTATATGTCACCAACATTTTTGTACTTTAGGAAAAGAATGAAATGAATAAGAACTTTGTTCTTTAGAGAATTATATTCTTTTGTGTGAGTTTTGCTTACATCCTTGTATCCTTATGAGAATACTCTGATAGTATCAAGGGAATGATCAACCTTATGGTGTCTTTATAGGTAGGGTTGTAAGAGATATGTTCTCTTAAGGGCCTATATCCGATCATCCATTTAAGTTTTGTGCTTGGAGTTAAAAGGGACAGTTATTTTGGGGTTTCATTTTGATTCTCACACTTGTTTCTAGCCAATCTATCCTAATCATATTCACAACAATCTCAATATGTCTAGAGGGGCTGGATGGATACTAGCTTCACAAAATTGCTTGTGTTGTTTACTAATGTGATTCCAAAAGGTAATTCACTTATAACAAGTACCTATAAGGCTAAGAAAGCCTTGTGTTTGATGGGATTGGAGTATAGACTGATAAATGCTTACCACAATGGCTGCATATTGTATAGACATGATTATGAAGGGTTAAATAAGTATTCCAAATGTTGTAGCCCATGCTACAAATTGAAGAAGAACATTGGTGTTGATAATAATGAGATAGCTAAAGGGCCTCTTTTGAAGGTTTTGTGGTACTTTTCGATAATTTCATGAGTTAAGAATTTCTTTGCAAATGCCATTAAAGCAAGAAAACTTGCAATGACATAACGATGAAAGGATAAGTTATTGAATTAATGCTTCAACACCCAGTTGACTCTCCCCAATGGAAGTCAATTAACCAATTCTATCATGAATTTGATAGAGATCCAAGAAACCTTTGACTTGCACTCTATACAAAAGGAATCAACCCTTTTTGTTCTCCCAGACATTTACAACTTGTCACCTTGGTTGTGTATGAAATGAAAGTATATCGTGTCATTCACGATGAAATAGGGTCCAAAATAGCCGGGAAACTCCAATATCAGTGTCTAATTGACACCGTTGATTGAAGACTTGAAGAAGCTTTAGAATGAAAGTGTGGACGTGTTTGATGTGTACAAGCAAGAGTCTTTTAAGTTAGGTGCACTATTGTTCATCATGATTAATGACTTTCCTGTATATGAGAACTTGTTAGGATATAGTATTAATGGGTATAAAGCGTATCTCTATGCGAAGAAGGCACACATTACCTTTAACTTAAGCATGGAAGGAAGATAGTCTACCTTGGTCACAGAAGGTTTTTTATTTGCCATCACCTTTGCTATAGATAGAAAAAGGTTTTTAACAACGCTCAAAGTATGAAATGGCTCCTATGCCATTAACAGGGGGATACGTCTATGAAAAATCGGAAAGAATCAACGTATGCTCTAATAAGAAGAAGAGTCCAATTGACAAGAATATGTGGAAAAAGAGGTCTATCTTCTTTGACCTTCCATATTGGCGGTGTCTTGAAGTGAGACACAATCTAGATTTGATGTATATTGAAAATAATATGTGTGAAAGTCTTATGGGTACACTTATACATATAAATGTAAAGTCTAGGGATGGAGTCAATGCCAGACGAGACTTGGCCGAGATAGGAACAAAACCACTCTTACATCCACAAGATAGAGATGGTAAGAGGGATATCTTGGGACAAGGTTGTCAGGGATATAGAACAAGTCGTCAGTTATCTGTTAATAACCAAAGACGATAGTGACAATGTTGTAGGTTATTAGTTACACAACCAGTTTTCTCATACTCTAACCCTTTCGATCTAACATCACTTCAATAGCCGATGATATATTGATAAAAAAACACGTCTAATATCCTATTTGAATAACATTTATTTAACTTCTCTAGTATAGAAAATCCTGTTTCAGGGCTTGATTCATTCCATCACTAATAAATTTTATCATAGCTCTGCGCTATTTAGCAATTTTCAAGGTATTTTACTCTCATTTGTTTTTGCATTAAAGTAGCATCTTCTCCAAAAGGAACAAACATCATGATTTAGAGGGTAGACTAGACTCACATTCTATAAAGTTCGGTCCAATTCCCGATAAAATTGGGAAATTTTCCTGTGATTTTGTTCCCATCCAATGAGCTACAACAAAAGAAGCAAGGAGAGAGATTCTAGAATCTCGAAGAGTTCAACTTACAAAGCATCAAAGGAAAATAAACTAAATTATATTATACCACTCACATAATTCCTAGTTTTTTCAGATTACCGAAGCTTTCAGGGATTGTGCCCGATAAGTTATTTCCAGAAAGGAGCCTGCAAATTCCAAAACCCTTTTTTCAATGATTGCAAATTCAAAATTCTAACAAAAAGAAAAGACAAGAAAACTTATCTGTATTGAGATTAATGTGGAAGTCACAATGCAATCGAGATAAAAAATCATTTGTGCATAAAATATTCTTACAATACGTGCAACTGCTTCAATTTTCCGAGACTAGAAGGAAGAGTTCCTTCTAATAGATTATCTTTCAAATGTCTGCAGAAAGCAGAAGAATCATAAAACCATTTCTCAATACCACTTCTCAAAAACCTCGAAGTGTAATATAATTTACGCTTACAGCTCCTCCAAAGTTGTAATTTCACCAATTTCCTCTGGAATTAGACCACTAATTGGGTTACCTGAAAGGCGTCTGTTGAAATATAAATTTCACTAATTTCCTCTTATATATAAAAAAAAACCATATTCACCACTTTTTCGTCACTTACAATGAAACGAGAGGGAGTTTAGCAAAGCTATTCGGGATTGATCCATTTAAATAATTGCGACTCAAATCACTGTGATATAAAATTCACATTTCAGATCACAAATTCCAACATTTCAACCCGGAATATATTACGTATACTTCATAAACCCATAATATAACTAAGAAAATTTACTACTTACAGTCCTTGAAGATGGATAAGGAAACCAAATTCACTTGGTAAAATTCCAGATAGATTGAGACCAGTCAAACGACTGCATTCATAAAAAAGGAAACATATCACTAAACTATTTACAGACTGAGCAAATCCCACAGAAATGCCACTTCAACTTTAAAATTCTAAAAAGGTCACTTTAATAAATAAAAGGACACATTAGCCTATAGTAGGAATCTGGGATTTTAATATTTGTTCAAAAAGATGAAATTGACCTTGAAAGTTCTTTAATCTGCAGCAAGATGTGTTTGAATATTGATTTTATTGCTATTTGAAAAACTTTATGACTGGTATAGAAATATATCCTGAAGTCAAATCAATTAATTTTAAATATAGGAACTAAAATCATAAAGAAGAAAACTTTTCTACCTTATTTGTAGACACAGCTTAATACAAATTGAAAGGAATTACGTTGTATGAACTTACATATTTGTAACATGGCAAGCTTTTCCGCTACTGAAAGTGCAATTGCACGTTACATTCCTAATGGTGCCACTATCATTGAAGCCTCCATCGATACAAGAACTTGGAGTTACCTTCCAATTCAAGTTCTCTATCTTTGATGAGATAGCTTTTAGAACTCTCACTGCAACATATTAAAAGAAGTTCCCTTTTTAAAAAAGTTCGTTCACAATAAAGCATAGATAGAGAAATAAATAAAAACTAAGGCATGTTCGGTTTCCTACTGTCAAAAGATTTTTAAAAATAAAAAACATTTAAAAATGTATTTTCGAGTATATAATCTGAAAAAAGCTAAAATTTGTTCTGAAGAAAAAAAAATCAAAACGTCTTTTTGATATTTTATTACCTTTTGTTTTAACAAATTAGAAAAGATGCGGAGAAATTTGTATTTTCATTAATAATAATGCAAATAAAGCAAACTATTTTTTCCCTTCATTTCATTATTTTAAATATAATTTTTAAATTAATAATTAAGAAAATTATTTTTTCTTAAGTTTGTTCTAAAAGGGTTAATTTGCAAACATACACATGCATGATTTTTTTTTTACCAAAAGTACATCAATACCATATTATTTTCTGAAGTACAAAAATAACCATGACATTCAAAATGTGAGTAAAAATGATAGAATAGTTAATTATAACTTAACATCATAACATATGCATATGTAAAATTAGTGTAGGTTCCACTATAAAAAGTAATAGTGTTATGTTATATTTAAGGTTATTGACATTTTCACTCTTATTTTCAATATTTATAGGTATTTTTATGTCTCCAACAGAACGCATTTACGATAAAAGCTCATATTATCTTTGCACTTTAACCCTTCTAATAAATTACTCTACAAATTATTTTAATAAAATGAAAATAGAGAATAGAATCAAACAAGCCACAGATCGCTAATCTGTTAGCAAGGAAATAACATTTCAATCTGTCTGCTTTGCTCACTTCTTTTAGCGAAAATGACGGAAATGGTAGAATTCATACTGGTAAACACACACACCCACCCCACAGAGTAAGAAAAAGAAAGGCTAAATATAACAGACCTTCATCTTCTGGGATGAGTTGAGCATTAATGGATCCATAATCCATGACAGCATTCAAAGTGAAGCATCCAAATGCAAAAAGATATAAAAGTTTAGAGCCTGAAATTCCAAACTCCATTTATGTTGTTGCAGTTTGGAGAAAATAACTTTGAGAGGGTGTGAAGGAAGAAGGATGATGTTGCAGTATAAATAGGGGCAAGAAGAAAAGAAAAGCAAGTCAAGATTTTTGTAAATGGGGCTTTTGATGTTATAAAAATTGGACTGGTGATTAGATGGACCGAATCACTAGTTCGTTCAATCGGGTTTGTTATTATTTATTAAGGAGAAGAAAAATCACCCAACAACAAAACGCAAGAGAGAGAAAGAGTAAGAAGAAGAAGATAAAGCAAACTTTTAAAATATTATTAAGTATTTTTTTAAGATTAATAAATTAAACTACAAATCAAAATGTTTAGGCGAGAAAAAACCGTAAATATATAATTTAAAGTATATATATGTGTGTGTGTGTGTATAAAATATTTGTCTATGTTATCAATAAAAACGTTATAAAAATAAGTAAGAAATCTTATCAATTTCCCTTACCATTAGTTTTTAAATTTCAAAGTATAAAAAAATACTATTTTTTAATGTAAAAGTATTTATTAAACACAATATTGCCTAAAATTCATGTGTAAAAGTTCATTATATGTTAATTTATATGTTAGATAAATTAATTTTAAAAAAATGATAAATATAAAAAACAAATGGAATTAACTTCTTGTATTTAAGATAAAGTAACATCTTAATTAGCCCATGCATTTATGTTATTTTGATTTGAACATTAAGTTTATTATATGTTTATTTTTATTTTTATTTCATATAGCTAATCCTCCATGAAGTGCTTCACTTTCTCAAGCGTTTTGGGAGTATGCATTGCAATGCTAATTATCAAGCTTCGAAAAATGAGACTAGGTACTAAGTCGGTTAAGATAGTGGTTTAAGAGTTAATATTAAATCAAACATATTAAAATAATAACTTTTAATGACAATATTGGAATACTGCAATTTTAACATTTAATAACATTTACTACGATATTATAATTCATGTTTCTCTCCAACATCTTCTTTATCTCATGCTTCCAATGCATCAAAGCTTGGTAATTGAAGGTAATTATTTCTACTTATTCTTATCTCTATTTTAATTCTGTTGGGTATTTTCTTTATGTTATTTGAAAATTATTATTATCCATATATCAAGTCATGTGGCGTAGAATGGTCAAAAGGCCATTGTCTTGACTCATTAAGAAGAGGGACCTATTGGTTTTGTTAGTCGTCGGTGACGGATTTGGATTTCTCCAAGCTTTTTCTAATTACATAATCTTATTCTGTTCATACCTTTTATTATTCATTTAATTTAAGAGCCATTCATTTCACTTTCTTTTTCTATGAAATGTTAACATTCCATTTCCATTTCTAACCTCATTAAATACATGTATGTGCATTATTTATTACTCATTTCACCTCAATCTCACTTAATCTCTTTATAAATAAGATTATGTTTGACGAATATATATATATATATATTTCACATTGATTGTTTTAACTAATATTTTATAAGTGTTTTGCACTCACTTTAAACAACAATTTGATTTAAGTGATTTGGTTGGAGTATTATTCATTTGATTTTAGAAATAAGATCATAATGCTTCTTTATGATAGTATTAAATAAATAACATATTTAATAAGTTTAACATTACAATTAGTGATGTTACACCATTGAATCAAATGAACAATTAGCTTAAGAAATTATAATACATCATATCCTAAATATAAACCCTGTAATTTATACTTCAAACGGCGTTTATATCTAGCAATGGGGGAGTATATGAAGAGAGGTATTGAGATAAATTATGGAAGGACCTGTATCCTATTTGTGGCTCATATTTGTGAAGTCATAGGAAGTAAAGCTTACGCTAAATAAATTGAAGCATATAAAACACGGAAATTAAAATAACTACTATATAAACATATCATAAACCAAGGCTTCATACTTTTTTAGTTACAGTCAACATCCATTTTGCTATACGTTGTTTAAAAAGAAAGTTTATATAATTTATTTTTTTAATTAAATATAAAAAATACTTTAGCTAGAATTATCTTCACATTTTTTTAATTTTTAAATATATTTAAGATTAGGGGACCTCCTCTACATTGATGACCTTCCTGTTGAGTAGCTGACCAGACAGAGACAATGCTGAGAAAATTAAGCAAAGATGGTAGGAAAGAAGACTTGCTACTAGTCATTCTTATAATCAAACTGATGTGCCTAACTTTTTTCTAGTCATGGCTCACACAAATATTATATTTAAGGAAATGTTAAACTCGTAACCTAAGGTTTAAATGCTTAAACAAAACGTAAGGAGTTTGGTGTCATTTTGGGCCACAAAACATCAACTTGATCATTTTTTTTGTAAGTACATATGTACTCTTTGTAGAGGCAAATACATTTGAGGCATTATTGGATATTAAATGTTGAAACCTCTTCCAGCGATTCAAACATTAGCACGCCATGTTAAATATTATATTTTTCTGTTAGACTCAACCTCTTTGGTTTCACCAATTTGAACAAATAAATTTTAGTCTGATTTAATTTATTTGTTGCCTTTTTTTTTCATTGACACTGTGCCAGGAATTGAATATACTCGGTATTCTTTAAAACAATGTTGGACATGTCCCTCAGAAGGGTTCCTCTTTTATGTCAAAGACTAATAGTCAATTTCCTTTGTCCTCTGCAAACCATTAAAATCCACTTTAATTTAGACTTTAACTCACTTTTCGCCTTACGGCGTCATGCAAATCTTATGCTTCCAATACATTAAAGCTTGGTAATTCAAGGTAATTATTTCTACTTATTCTAGCTCCATTTTAATTCAGTTGGGTATCGTTTTGATGTTATTTGAAAAGTATTATTAACCATCAAGTCATGAGGCGTATAATGGTCAAAACGATATACCAAATTGTCTTGACTCGTTACATATCAAACTGGTGTTCTTAGTCTTCGGTGACGGATTTGGATTTCTCCATACTTTTTCTAATTACACAATCTCACTCAGTTCATACCTTTAATTTAGACTTTAATTCACTTCTCGCCTCAAGGAGCGCATAAATCTCGCAGCAATGTCAGGTTGACATGTAAAAATAGTTATATTTCCTGTATGCATGCTACATACATATATGCGCACGCGCACCCATCTAATCTATGTCTTATTTTTTGGATTTGCTGGAAAATATATTTTGAAGAAAAGTTAAAAGAATGGATTTCTTTTCTTAAAAAAAGTTATGATTGGTAGTTGTTCTCCCTAACGTAATTATACCAAATAAAAATGATTTTTTTTCTAGAAAAACAAGCAATGGTTTTCATAGAAAAACAGATTATATAGTGAAGAGAGTGCTACGGTTGTTGGATTAATTTAACAATGGGCCACATATTACACTTATATGTGGTGCCATTATTTTTTGTCCCGACCCAAATATAAAGTGATCTACTCACGTTCTTTGCTAGAGTTCCTGAAATAAAATAGGAAAGATTTGAAGTATCTCTTGCTTATGATTAGGATTAAGCACAAATATATCGTATTTTATGGCAATTACACCCAAAATCAAGTTAATAAAAAAGCCCTAGTTTCCAAATTAAGCTCAAGAAATGTCATAATAGGCCAAAATTGGATCAAATACTTTGGAAATTTAGGCAAAAGAGATGAAGAAATATGGCTCAATCAGTATATCGCAAGGTTAGTGGGACTAAGTTCATATTCTTGATTTTATATGTTGATGACATATAATTCAAATTTGTTACAGAAAACCAAGAAATTTCTATCAAATAACTATGAAATGAAAGATCTTGGTAAAGCTTCCTTTGTATTACGAATCCAGGTTCACCAAGATAGAAGTCGAGGTGTTCTTAGATTATCACAAAGCAGTTATATCGATAAAGTGTTTATGATGTTTGACATGTAAGATTATAAACCAGGTGACACCCTTATTGCTAAGGGAGACAAATTCAATCTCAAACAATGCCCTAAGGCAACACTTGAGATTAAAGAAATGAAAAGATTCCGTACTCTTTAGCTATTGGGAGTCTTATGTATGCTTAAGTATGTACGTGACTAAATCTCGTGTTTGTTACTAGAATGTTGGGCAGATATATGAGTAATTTGGGTATGGACCATTAGAGAGCAGCCAAATGGGTTATGAGATATCTAAAAAGAACAAAGGATTACATACTCATGTATAGTAAGTCAGAACAGTTGGAGATCATTAGGTATTATGATTCTGATCACAATGGATACCAAGATATTAAGAAATCCACATTAGGTTATGTCTACATGCTGGCCAGTAGATCCACTTCTTGGAGCTTCCTCTCCTATGGAAGAAAAGCATATAACAGTTTGGCAGGCATCCAACCATGGAATTGACTGCGCAGCTTTATCACTGGGCTGTAAATTGTGTAAATTATTGAAAGACCATTAAAGTTGTATTGTAACAATATGGCAATAGTCTTGTATTCCAATACCTACCCGTTAAGGATAGGATTCAGAATGGATAGTATTCTATCGAACAAATTCGTACATATTCCATAATTGTTGAACCCATAACAAAGGGACTAACACCCAAGGTCTTTCATGAGCATATAGCTTGAATGGGTGTGCATTATGATTAGGGCATCCTAGTGTAGTGGGAGTATGTATTTGGTGTGTGATTTTATGAATATATATGCATTTATTCTGATTGGAAATATGGTTATACAATTTTCTATTAAGTTTGGTTGTTTAAAGTTACCATTCTGCATGATTATATTAAAGTTGATCTTACTAAGGAGGATCAGTTGGAAAATAGGCATGTAAATTCATGAAATTTTCCATACAGTATATCCATGATTGATCTATGTCATTTGATTGTGTGCATATTTGTGATCATTCTGGGATTTAATTACGAGTAATACAACGAAGATCATGTTTGGTCCTATATGGATGCAATCAATAGACCAGATTGTTTAGGGAATAAATAATGGCAATTTTGCTGCAAAGGTTTTTCACATTTAAATTGCATATGTGCCCGATTGGGATATTGTTGGATTAATTCAACAATGGGCCACTATCACACTTATATGTGGTGCCATTATTTCTTGTCCCAGGCCAAATATAAAGTCATCTACTAAGGTTTAAGGAATTAAGTGGGCTTAATTAAGTGTCATGTACTAATATATACTGATGACTGATTTGCTGGCCCATATTCATTAATGGGCTTAATACTAAGCCCCTACAAATACAGGGCTATGATTCCCAGGTTAGCTAGGGTCAATGGCCGCCTTGTTTCCCCATCTGCAGACGGTTTCTCTCCCCCATTGATAACCTAGTTGATCTACCCCTTCCATCATACGCATCCATGGATCTAGGTACGCTTCCGCAATGCTTTAGATTATTCCATTGAACTTGTATGCCTTCTAAACCCCATCAATGGTACCTTAAACCAAAACCATAGTTCTAAGGGAATAGAATCATTTAGCAGATTATATAGTCAAGATAGATGGCTTATGAACTTGTAGGTAACTTTTACTTTGATGATCAGTTGCCACCTTCTTTTTGGGAGCGAGGTCATTGATGATGGAATGTAGTCCTCAATTTAGCATGCATTATATTTTTATCTCTTAAGATAATGAAATTCAATTTTTACTTAAAAAATCATGGTTCTGATGTAAAAATTGATTGTATAATATTATTGAGTATTTGGGTTGTATTTCTAAAACCATGTTTTTTGCTTTAAAATCATGATCATGGAGAACATACAAACACACTATATGATGAATATAGAGGATAGACTTTTTCAAAAAATAAATAAAAAGAGAATTTTAGTTTATATGTGTCCAAGAAATTCAAGAGGATTAAAGTATACACCCAAGCCCAAAAAATGCTTTTAGATATACTTATAAATCATCTATCAATAATGTCCTTACATTAATAATAAAATTTGAACTTATAACCCTACATGTTATGGGAAAAAAAATTTCTTTGTCAAGTACGGATATCTTTTTACTAGAAGCAATAATTTTGAGACACTTTCAAACATTTAATATGGACACCTCTTCCGGAGGAGATTTGAACATTGGTTTATCACATTATGATGAATTAACTCATTCCATTAAAAACAACCCTATCGGTGGAACCAATTTTTTAACTGACTTTTGTTGGTTATGTAGTATGAAAATGCCAAGTGGTAACACATTGAAAAAGAGAGTTTGGCCCAAAAAATTGGGCATGTAAAAGTATTATAAGCGCTTAAGGGCCATGACTTTGCCATCTTTTTAATTTAATGTTCTAGCTGGTTCAATTCATGTTATTTGGTAAAAGACTAGGTAAGCTGGTTCAATTTCATCTGATATAATGAAAAAATATTGTAGATTAAAAATGATGTTGAGAAATGTGTAAATTTTGGAAATTTTAGTAGAAAAACCTTAGTTAAGGAAAATAGAGTATAGCATGATAAAAAGCCTTAGTTAAAAAAGGGTATAGCATGATTGTAACATCCAGATTTTCTGTAACTGAAAATAAAAGCTAAACAGATAGTTACATATCAATTAAGAGTCCATAAAGCAAAGAGAAATGAAAGGAAAGACATACATGGAAGAAAAAGGTTAAAGGAAGAATAAAAATGTCATTTTATCAAATGTTGAAAAAGTAACAGCATCGGATTACGGGTTGGCTCATGGGTTGCTGGCTAGCCTGCTAGTTGGGTTGGGCTGCCTTTTGCTTGCCATGTTTTTTGTAATCTTTACTTTTTTTAGTGGAGTTTTTTTAAAAAAAATAAGACATCATTTGAATTTACATAACATTTACCAAACTCATTTGATCGTTCCAAAGAAAAACACAATACATAATCAATATTAGTTTACATTACAAAAACATAATCCATATTCAACAATTTCTAAAGCAAACTGCATCATTTAAGATGAAATGACAAGGTTTGAAGCAATATTTGAAGCTATTGAAATATCCTCCTCCTCCTTTTGTTTAGCTTAATCTGTAACACCTCCTATTTTTCCCCTGTCTCCTAATATTAGACCACTTTAGAACCACTATTGGGCTTTGGATAACTCAATTTTGCCTTTTAAGTGAACTTGAAAACTTTTCTTTTTCTCTAAAAACGTTGTTACTGTTCACTGGCCCATTTTCCAGATTTCTGACCCAACTTTGAAAAATCATAATTAATTCTATAAAGATCAAAACTAAGTGGTTCCAACTTCTAAGTTTAGCTTATTAAGTGATCTATAGGGAAAAATACCATAGATTCCAATTCTTGCCCATTTGAATCAATTTATTCTGAAAACGTGCATTGCTCCAATTGTCACTTCCAGTTTTCCCGGATTTTTCCCTTAAATTTGGAAAATCATAAATCTTAATACACATATCCAAATTTCACAAACTTTATATAATTTTAAAGCTTAGGATGTGTAGTATTTAAATGCAAAGTTTCAGCTCAATCGAAACTCGTTTGCTATTTTTGATTGACTTTTGAAACAGGTCAGTTTCTAGGGCCTTTGGAACCCTTTTTTTTTTTAAATCCAACTTTTCTTAAAAATCACTAAAGCCTCTTTTTGATTCATAAACTAACCTCTTGCCATGCATAATTTAGTTCTTATCATTCCTTAGCATTTTTAGCCCATTTCCATGCATGCATCATCATATATTTACTTACTACCTCATGTGGAGGTTTATGGATTACAAAACTACAACCTCTTGTATGTAAAGCTTATTAATCATCATATTTACACCAAATTTACTCAATCAAGCACATCTTTTTCAACCATCAATAACCTTATTCTTACCCTTGCTTGAGCCTCCACCTACATTGGTTAGTGGGGGAGAATAAGATTTTTGGAAATCTCAATAGCAAAACTAACTAATCAAACACATTGTGAATGGGCATATACAATATGTGACATTTCAAACTACAATTTATAAATGCATATGGCCATAGCATCAAAGTCACATTTCATACACTAACCATCCACTTCAATCATCACAAAATCATGCATCATTCACAACCAAGTTTCATAAAACATAAGTTAGGAGTAGTGGTCTTGCTATCTTTAGCTTTGCTTTGCTTTTTATTTGAACTTCAAAGTTCTCTTGGATCCCTTCCAAGTGTGCTCTTGAGGGTCTCAAATCCCTAAAGATCATGGCATAATATTCATATGAACATACAACCATCAAGATCCATAAAACTTGCAAAAGCGCACAAAACCCCCTTTTGGTTTTCTAAGAGTCCTACAAGTTCAAGACTTGATTTTTATGGCCCTTAAGGCTTCTAAAATCTATCTCTTAGCTTTACCTTATACAAAACATCATTTTAGAGTCATTGGAAGAATTATAATCATCAAAATCCCACTCCCTCTATTTCTTTCAAATTTTTGAAAAAACAGAACAAAAGGGAGGGTTTGGATTTTTCAACTTTTCTTTCAACATAGTCATCTATTCTTGCTTCCAAAACATGATTCAAGCATCATATGACTCAAACACCTCTTTCACCTACAAGACCTCAAATGGACAGCACCTCCCCCTTTCCTTAGGGTTTCCAAAAATTACCAACAACAATCAACAACCATAACAAGCATAAACATACATCAAAAGACTTCTTAACACTCAATGAGTGTTTTGCAACCTTTAGTTTTCTCAAAATCCATCTCTTTTCATTTTGGAACTCAAGAACTCTAGTTTTCCATTCTCA
>JANTPZ010109450.1:0-39575 GCA_025593235.1 Vachellia pachyceras | reverse complement strand
TGCCTCCATCTAATGGGGCCTACTTCAGGTTCAGGACGTGAATTCCACCAGAGTAATGAATCAAGTGCTCCATGATGAAGCTCCAGGACCCCAGGTGACACACTGGAGACCCCATTTCTCAATTCCTGAACAATATGTGAGGGGTTTCATTATTAAGTCAATTTATAGTTTTCAAAAACCTTCTGTACAGGCTAAATATGCAAGCTTGTATTGAGAATGAGACCCCATTTCATTGTTAATTTCCAGGTGACTAAAAATGCAAGCTTGTATTGGGATCAGGCAACGTCTCCAACAAGAAACAGGGGAATACCATGGGCAAGTGTGTTTGGGAATCATAATGATGCTCCATTTGAGTGGTCACTGGACTAGTTCTCTTCACCTAGAATCCCTCCACTTGTCTGCATTCCATCCTTCTCTTCATATTTAGGTATTCAAGTCATTATATATTACATATGTAAAAAGTGAAGACTGTAATTTTTTATGATTAGATACGGATTTCATATAAGGTGCTTCATGTCAAAAGGTTTCCTGTTACTGGTAAGCCATGGTCGAAGTTGCTAATTTAGTAGGAGTAATTTGTGTCCATTACTGAAGTTTTTTTTTTCTGAAGATTAATGTCATTGCAACTTGTAAGCCTTCGCAATTGATCTTCTTTGAAGTTTTTTTTTGCCATTCTTTTTCCTGAAAGTAAAAGAATGGCTGGGTTTGAAAAAACTGGGCTCAGCCCAAAAATAACTGGGCTTAAAAATTTTAAAAGTGTTTTTATTCTTTTTTTTAAAAAAATAAATAAATGTTTGGCGGGTTGGCGGGCTGGCCCGCCAATCCACCAAATGCAGTACGGGCTGCATTTTTGCAACCCGTAAACTGGGAACATGTTGGCGGGCTAGCCCGTTCTAGCCCACCAACCCGTGCGGGCCAGCTCGCAACCCGCGGGCTTGCCCGTATTACCGGTACTAAAGACGACAATTCCTTTCTGATACCCAGACAAGATCTTACTGGAAGATATTGAATGCAACAGCAGCGTAATTACCGCTCTGAGAATTCAACACACTCATATATATATATATTGTACAAGATGAGTCCTATATCCCATGCGTCAACATGCCCGCATGTGAACGCGCTATAAAAACATTTTTACATAAATTAAAGTAAATATGTTTAAGAGGTTATTTCATTTTACATAAAAAGACTGTTAAACGTGAGTTTAATTTTTGAAAACTTTATTCCAAACATACCCATTATAAAAGTCTTCCACCAGCATAACTATTTACAAAGAGAGCGTTCTAAAACAAACAATTTCATAAAATCCTACCGCCAAAAACTTTAGGCCTGGTTTAAAAAAACTTTTCTTGAACATTATATGTAAGTTAAGACAAAAAATCTTAAAATCCGTAAAAATTTTGAAATCCATAATTTCTTTTTAAATTCTGTAAATTTTTCTCAAAATCCGTAATTTTTCTCTATCGATAGATTCTCAAACACACGCTTAAACTCCCGCGCTCATTTTCTTTTCCCTGCCTAGAAGACCCCTTCTTCCAAAACGAAAATTACATAAAGGGAATTACATAAATAGGATCATGATGGCAAATACAACAGTAATTAAACGCACATCAATATTTTTAGGACTGTAATTTACAAAATCCATATCATTGTTGGTGTCAGGCTTGATGGTTTGATAGGATTATCTTCACTTGTTTGTGCATCTCAATAGGACTGTAATTTAAAGGAATTCTGGAAGATGTATGAAAATGAAAAAGAGATGAAAATTAAATATTAACCGAATTACTTAATATATATATATATATATTGACTAAAAGAAAAAATATCGAATATCCTATTATTGCACATATTAATTATGCTCAAGACAATACACACACCTTTTATCAATGGAAGAAGTTAATTATCATTCATATAAATTGCTATTCATCACTTATTAACACATTGGATTTTCAAGAGGTAAAAAGATTTTGATTATGATAACATACTATTAATAACTTTTAGTTTTGATTTCTACATTTGTTGGTCATAATTAACAATGTTAAGCATTCAAGTTCCTATGAAACAAAGAGGATCAAAACTGCATGTTGGACCAAGACTAAAATTGCTAAAGGAATAAAAAAATGATATTGAGCCGATGGGTGTATTTGGGAAAGCTTTTCAACACTCTAAAAGCACGTTCAATAGTGTTTTTTTCGCAAAATAAGATAATTTCCTTTATACATTTATTTCGTAAATGATAAAAGTAATTCTTTACCGCCTTACCAATATTAGCTGCGTTTGGAAACATGTTGGGGAGCCCGTTTTGGCTCCCCAAACCCATTCTCACGTAAGCCGAGATAAAATTCCTCTCACATAAAGTACCTCGGAATCTGTGTCCGTTTTCTCAACGGGTTTCCAAACGAAGCCATTAACTATGCTTCATGCAACATCTTTCTTATCTTCACATATTTTCTGAATCCTACTGACCAGTGACAGCTGGTAAGCACCAATCAGCCAAAAAAAAAATTAAGAAGAAGAAGACCGCTGGCAAAGAGCCAAGGAGCGTCCTCATCAAATCCAAATTAGTTTTTTTTTTCAGTAAATAATATAAAACAATGAATAATATCAAATAATATTTAGCTGACTGGAATTTACAGAATAAATGCCTAACGCTCGGCTTACTCTCAAACTTCTTAAAAACAATTATATCGAAAACATACATATTATAACAGGTTTAAGGTTATACTTTTATATTATAGTTAATTATTATTTGGGCACAAGTTTCACAAGAATTAATTAAATGAACAGAAATTAAATGATCAATTAATTTATTTTAAAATATAGAATATGTTGTTCCGTCTAAGATTATCTCATTTGACCTTTCCAAACGTGATTTCAAATGAGGCCACTACCGTTGATGCCTTAAGTTTAGTATCAAAAGTGTTAAGAGCACACAAATCAAAATTAAAATATTTTGATCCTATATCTTCTATGGGAATATATTTTGACCAATTTTGATTTTAATAGTGCTTTGAAGCGCGTCAAGGCCTTAAGTGATTTTAACAACCTAATCACAATGGGTTAGTCAAACACTTTCATCAAACACTTCTGTTTGGATAGTCCGTTGAGAAAACGAACACAGATTCCGAGGTAGTTTATGTGAAAGGAAAAGTGTCTCGGTAAGCACACCCGTTGTGCAAACGGGCTTACCAAACGGAGATTTATAAATTGCATTCTTCTCTCATTCTCAATCGCTTCAGTTTAATGCTTCGGTTCTTATGTAAGAGCCAGAATGGATGAAGAATTTAAAGTGGATTCTGCAATTCTAATTTTTTTTTACGGTGAAGTGATTTCTTGAATGAAAATTACTTAAATTGGTATGAAATCATTAATTTATATAATCATTTTATATTTTGTGATCAAATTTGTTTCTTTGATGCATCCAAACTAATCCATGACCGACTTTATTTTTCCAATTGTTGATATCCTCACTCTTTTGTGCAGTTACTGCTCTAAACGGGTAGATTCAATTTGTGAGCTTGGACACAACCTCACTCGTTTGTTCTCCTTCTCAGTCTTCTTCATTCTCTGGTGCATCCAAACCAAATTATGGTCGACTCACGAGCGGACCGTTAGTCACCTTAAATCTACATCAAAAATAATTTAACTGAATTAATGTAATATAGCACCAATCCAAGTCGTGTTCACTTTGAGGAGCCAAAAAATAGTGAAATTAATTCCTAATAATCGAATGCGAGTAACATAAACAGAAATTAAGATACTTTTTGTTATATTTTTTAATGAAAACAATTGAAATGAATTTTAATAAAAGAAATAGAAAATGAAACACACGAATAAACGATGATAATAATCAATCCTCCAACTCAATGAGTGGGCAATCATCATTTCAATTGATATGTGAGTTAAAATAATGAATTAAAGAATTATAATTAAGCTTTAATCCAATAACCGAGTCACCTCGAATTACCACAAAATATTTTTCAAACTTCCAATTTACTAATTGCCAACAGAATAGTAAAGAGGAATTAAGGATAATAAAACCACTGCTTAATTGTAACTCTTAAATTCAAATAATAGAATTAAAGTTAGCAAAAGATTATTTGATCCAAGATTCTAAGCCATCTTAGAAAATCATAAAATGTTAACTCTTAAATCAATATAAACGTCATACCACAATATTATAATTGAAATCAAAGTTAAATCAGCCCAATATCAATTGTAAAACAATAATTCAGTCACAATAATCTCCAAAATAAATCATATCAAACAATATAAATTGTTCCGATAATTAGTAAAACTATCCTTAAACCTAGGAATCGTTAAACAATTATTGGACAGGAAATTAAAGTAATAAAAACTCCCCTTTTTAAAAAATCAAGCTCATGCCATTGTTGTTGAATCAGAGAATTAAAGAAATTACCTAAGAATTGCCATCAAGAATTCCATAATTCCAATGGTTGCAGCCATTAGAACAGTATAGAGCATAGCCTCTGTGTGAATGGATGAAAACATGGTCCCTGGAATATGAATGGGTGAGGCGACGCTGTTGTGCTCTCTTCGTGGAAATCAATTTTGTCGCCGCTAGAATGCTTCAATATTGGATGTGCTTGGAATGAGTTGTGTGGCCGCTTGAGTCTTCTCCCAGCGGTGCGTCCTCCCGTGCATGTGGTCTCCCCAGCGTGCGTGTGCAGCATCTTAGGTTATGGTGTGGGATTTTTAATGGGTGGAATAATTGAATGAATGATGAATGGCCGCTGGAATAAAGGGATAAAAAAATGGATGTCGTGGCGGCTATCTCTATCCTTTCATGCATCAATCTTCACGTGGGCCAACCCTAATGGAATGAACTCAAGCCCAATTGCTAAGTGTTAGACCCAACCTAGTGATATTGGATCAGGTGTACCCACGCACAAGCAACACTAGTCATGCTTCCACACAAACTTGAGAAAGAAGTAAACTCAAATTGTCTGGTCCCAATTTTTTCCAAGGGTACCTACAATGAAAATTGATATTAAGTAGCATCAAACATTCTAAAATCAATTATTTAACAAAATGATGAAAAGTATTACCATTGATCCATAATTAGTATCAATTTCATGTAATTGCAATTAATAATAATTAATGTAGTTAATCTCAATAAAGCTCAATAATAGCACCAGCTACCAATTCACTTGATAAAATATAATTATTTCAATTCCCCCACACTTAGCCTTTTGCACTTATGGGAAAAACTTTAGTAAAGAAGAATCCAAAAGACATACTTAATGCAGATAAACATCAACCCAACGAAGATGAATATGCAATTTAACTCAAGCAACTTCTGTTTTGTAATCAATCAACAATCATAGAATACTTCAGTGCAAAAAACTAACACAAGAAACATAACAACATAAAGGAAGAGAAACATAATGGAGCTCACACAGGTTATAAGTGTTTCACTCATCTTTCAAATAGGGAAATTTTCACTCAATCCACCTAGATTAGTACCTACCATTGGCTTGTAAAAGTTCTAATATCTCCACCACTAACATACCTTGAACTTATGATCAAGAGGACTTAAAGGGTTGTAATATTGGAAAGTAAGGCCAAATTAATGGAATTAACTAACAAGTGAGACACATGAGTAGTGAATAGGCAACTCAAAGTAAGTTAGAGTATAATCATGAAAGAACATCGATGTGCAGATTTTCGAAATCTTTGCTCTTCATACCACGTAAGATGCCTTATTTCAATTTTTTTGTGTTGCATCTGTTTTTTTACTCTTTGTGTACCCTTTTTTCTCTTTTTTGTTGCTTTTGTTTTTTTGGGCATCCAAACCCAAGAAGGCAAAGATATATAAGATCATGATATACTTTTCAAAGTGAAAGATTGAATGTAACTTATGCAGAACACTTGCTAGAACAAATGAATGAAATGAAACTGAAGGCTCAAAGGGGTGGCAAAGGTTAAATGAAGTGGCTTGTGTTTAGGTAAAGGGTTTAGAAATGAATGCCTCTATCATCCTCATAAATCAAGATATTAACGTAGTTTTGAAAAAGAATCTATACAAGTTCTAGAGATTAACCAAAACTAGGTGAAAATCACACAAGAAAAGAAAGAATATAAGGTTCAAAGATCCTTCCGAGAGGGCTTTTTCCAAGATGTTTCCTCCTTAAGGATCAAGTTATGAAACAAGGTTAATAACACTGCACCAAAGACATTCTACTTGCTAATCAACTAAGAACAAAAGCACTCAAATCAAATGCAATCAAACCAGTCGTGCAACATTCACGAGCATTGTGTAAAAATGATTTTTTTTAAAAAAAGAGATGTCGTAGGATTACAAAAGTCAATTCATTAGCAGAGAAATGATCAAATAACCCATACTGCAATGCAAAACACCGAGGCAAGTGGAATTGGGAAGACGCGAAAGCTTGCATCAAAATTCCTAAGCAAGAATCACTCTCAAATCATATGATGCAGTCATAAATCAATCAATATGGTGAATAAGAGAGCAATTAAAGTAGCAATACTTAGGAAATAGGACCAAATCCATAAGCAAAATTTTTTTGACTCAATTCAACAACAATCCCTCCCCACACTTGATCAATACATTGTCTTTAATGTATGAGTAGAATACAACATTATCTTAATCCAATCTCTCAAGTGAAGTGGAAGTTGTGAAGTCCGATTTGAAATCAAAGCACAATATGTCACTATCACAAAGAGAATAGAAATTAGAGATAGGATAAAATAATGTGAAATGAGAGCGGACAAGTATAAATCAAATGATTAGAAGAGATGGTAAAAGCAAGAGCACACAACTACTAAACAAAAATAAATAGCAACAACTACAACAACTGGAACGTTCCCTCTCTCACAATTACACCTAACTATCTCAGCAAATAGATATCACCAATAATATAATAGAAGGTAAATGAGTAGGGTGGAAAGGCACAACCACGTGATCAAGTAGGTATTTATCCTTCGTGGTAGTGCTTCAACAGGCGGCCATTGACTTGTGAAGTTATACCGGTCTCCTCATTTACGAGCTCCATCATACCAAATGGGTATACTTTAGTAACTCTGAAAGGGCCTTCCCACTTGGTTACAAACTTCTAAGGCATCAGCTTCCTGGGCGTTAAACTTTAGAACCTTGTCACCTTCATAAAATTGCTTCCTCAAAATCTGCTTGTTATGAATCATTTTAAGCTTATCCTTGTATATTCTAGCATTACCACAAGATTCAAGCCTCATTTCTTCAAGTTCTTAGAGCTACATCTTCCGATTAACAAGTGAGGATTCAAAATATGCATCGTATGCCTTAATTTCCTAATAAGATTTGTGCTGATCTCCATAGGTAGTTGACATGCCTTGCCATAGAACAACCGAAAGGGAGACATGCCTATAGGGGTTTTATAGGCCGTCATGTAAGCCAAAAGTGCTCCTTTAAGCCTTTTGCTTCAGTCCTTAGATATGGTTTCACGATCTTCTCAAGTATTCGCTTCACTTCTCAATTAGAGACTTCAGGTAAACCATTCGTTTGAGGGTGATAAGGGGTGACAAGCTTGTGATTGATTCCATGTTTAACTAATAGAGACTTAATGGTCCTGTTACAAAAGTGTGTTTCTTGGTCACTGATTATTGCTCTTGGAATACCATACCTGCAAAAGATATGAGAACGTAAAAACTTGACAACCATAAAAGCATCATCTTTCATAGTTGGCACTGCCTCTACCTATCGAAATACATAATCTACTACAAGCAATATATATATATATATGAAAATCCAAAAGATGGAGGAAAGGGACCCATAAAGTCTATGCCCCAC
The DNA here is from genome assembly GCA_025593235.1 of Vachellia pachyceras. NCBI lineage: Eukaryota > Viridiplantae > Streptophyta > Magnoliopsida > Fabales > Fabaceae > Vachellia > Vachellia pachyceras. Next base: position 31,765 of record JANTPZ010109450.1, on the reverse strand, counting down.
ACATCAAAGATTTCACAAAATTTCTTGATCCGACTAAGCCACAACTTGTAAACTTAGGTCGTTGGTTAGCTTTGAAAATGGATCAGGAATATTAATTGTAATTTCCAATGATTGCACAGGGATAACCCCAGGGTCGTTCTCTCCAGAAGCTACTATTGCGTACCAATAATCCTTAGCTTGTGATTATATTTGTGATGCAAATGCATTCAGTTTTTAAATCAAATTATGCTATGTACCTAAACTAATTACAAAATAAAACTTGTTTTTGGTATTTTCTGATGAGAAAGAGAGTAAAAGCATATTTGAATGTGAAAGAGGTATGTGATGGTGGTTTCCTCTTGAAAACAAAGTGTGCCATCATAGTTCACAAAGGATTAGGGAAGCATCGACTTTCGCACTAAATTTCGTAATCAAAAACCCCAACAACTCGCTAGGTCAGAAATCTCATGAAATGAACTCTATTCCATGAAATCCTTTAAGAACACTTAGTGTGTGTACGGAAATCACAAAGTGACAAAATCAACTCCATACATTGTTGACTCTAAAACCAAGCACAACTAGGATGATAGAAGAAAACAACAAGATTTCATTGAATAAGCAAAATGAACTCCATTCTACTTTGCCAATCACAAAACAACTCAATACACAATAATCCGAGTTTGGCTCAACCGAGACCAAGCATTTACACACAAATTACAAAGTCCAACTCGGAATCCAAGTAATCTATAATGTAAATACAGATTGAAAGTAAATACTCCCCTTTCTGCTCTTCGAACTCCGGCCCACTTCATCTTCAATAGGATGGAGATGCTCAACTCCTCATGGGTGATGAATCGAGCTCCGTATGGATGATTAAGGCATGATAAATGGATGGATGGTGAGGAAATGGAGGAAGTAGGGTTTAGTGTGTTTTGAAGATGAAGAAAAATGGAATATATTGTCTCCCTTGCTCTCTTTCTCTTCTCTTTTCAGCCTCCTTTCGAGCCTCTTCGAAAATAACCTAAAATGGCATGAGAAAACCACTTTGGGTCGAATCTCTAAAGTTGGATTGGGTTATTTTCATCTGAAATAAAAATCTGGTGTTGATGCGCGATATTCGTAGTGGTGAACCTCTCCCGAGAGTTCATGACTGCTTATTAAACTTTAGTCGTGGCGAACTTTGAATTGCGCTGCGGAGAAATTCTCCAGAGCTGCTTCCTCTTGCCTTTTGTATAAAGTTCCTGAAATGAAGCAGAAAATATTGGCAGTATCATTTGCTCATGATAGAATTTAAGTATAATAACATCATTATTCATAGCATATATACCCAAAATCACACTAATCCAAATCAACAACTCCTAATCTCAAATTAAGCATAAAAGGGTCATATATGGGCTAAAATTGACTCTAAGACTCTGGAAATTCAAGTAGAAAACTAATACAAATTAAGCTCAATCAGTATGCAAACAATTGAGTGGTTCTAAATGGTTTTATATGCAAACCCAGGCTAAAAGTACCCTTTAAATATTTGAAAACACGTTTCATGGCCTGAAAGTGACTTGTCCCAGGTTGACACAGGAATTGACTCAATTTATTTACTGCATAAGCAATGTCAAGGCATGTAGTGGTGAGATACTATAAAGAGCCTATGGCTTGTCTATACTTCATGGGGTTATTCAACAATTCACCATCCCCAGTTGAGATTAATCTACCTGTAACCATGGGTGTATTGACAGGAGCACAGTCAGCCATATTAAATTTATTCAGCAAATCAATGACATATTTTGCTTGATTGAGATAAATGCCCCGACTATCACGATACACCTCTAATCCAAGGAAGTAATATAATGGTCCTAGATCCTTTAAAGAGAACATCTTATCCAGTTTATGCACAAAGGTATTCACGTATGCAGGACCATTTCCTGTCATCAGTATATCACCAACGTATACCAGGATAAAGACAGATAATTTGCTTGTTTGGAGCATAAAGAATGATATGTCACTCTTAGCATTCTTGAAGCTCCAGCTCAAAAGTGTAAGTCTCAGTCGAACAAACCAGGCTCTGGGAGCCTGGCGTAGACCATAAATTGCTTTAATCAACTTAAAGATGTGATTAGGCCGTTGTTTGTCAACAAACCCTTTTGGCTGATGTATGTAGACTTCTTCTTGTATGTACCCATTGAGAAACGCGTTGTTACCATCAAGTTGACGAATCTCCCAGTGATAAGTGACTGTTAGCATCAAGATTATGCGAATGGTGGCTGCTTTAATCACATGACTGAATGTTTCGCTGAAGTCGATGCCGGGCACTTGTTGAAAACCCTTTGCAATGAGGCACGCCTTGTGCTTCAATATGGATCCATCTACTAGAAACTTGGTTTTAAATACCCACTTGCTGTCTATAAGTCTCTGATTTGTGAAAGGTACAAGCACCCATGTCTGATTTCACTACAGTGCATTGTATTCAGCTTCCATGGCAGCAAACTACTCCGTTGACGAGATAACATCATGTACTGATCGTGGTTCAGAGCTCCTAACCAAAACGGATGGATCCTCTCTCTAAAGTAACTCAATGTAAGGGTATTTGGGCCGAATAATTCCACTTTTGGCCCGTGTTGTCATGTGGTACTGAGAGATGGGCTTGACTGGAACTGGGTTGATCTTGGAGGTGGACTCTGGTATTACCATGGGCTCTGAACTCAAGTTATCACTAGAGGATGATCCGTGGTTTTCATTGACCGAGTGTGATGGTGAGATGTCTGTCATTGGTGATAGATCTTCACTAGGATATGAAGTTAGGTTTGTAGGCTCTGTCATTGTTGGTGATTATCGCCAGAATCCATAGATCATTTCATCATCTGAATACCTTGAGACAACTGAATTATGTAAGGCATATCATCACCATTAGATCCATGCTGAGGAACTGAGCTGCGGAAGCCAGAGGTGAAAGGGAATATTGATGCATCGAAAACCACACGTCTTGAGATAAAAATTCTTCCAAATTCACTTAAACACTTGTAACATTTTTCTAAGCTGCAAGTCCAAGATAGACACATTTTCTGCTACGGTATTCCAGCTTATGTGAGTTATATGGTCTCAAATATGGGTAACAGGCATAGCCAAATGGTTTGAACTCTGAGTAGCTTGGCTCTGTTCCTTGAAGTAGGAACAGAGGGGTTTGATCCTATAAAACACTGGTAGGCAAGGGATTGATCAAGAAAACAACCATTTGAAATGCGTTGACCTAGTATTTTAAGGGCATGTGAGCATGAGCTAGGAGAGTTAGTCCCATTTCCACGATGTGTCGGTGTTTACGCTTTACTGTGCCATTCTGTGCTGATGTATATGGGCATGTGTAAAGCAGCTGAATACCTTCTCCTTAAGCAATAGGGATGATGGGTTTAAATTCTGCACCATTATCACATTGTATGGATTTGGTCTTCATTTTGAAATGATTTTCAACAAATTCTTTGAAATGCTTAAATGCTGTCATTGTTTCTCCCTTATTTCTCAATGGGTACAACGACGTGAATTAACTACAATCATTTAAAAGGTGGACATAGAAGCGATGTCCCCCAGGTGATTGAATTGGAGCAGGTCCCCATAAGTCAGTGTGAACCAGTTTAAAGGGTGAAGAAGATTGAGAGGTAGAACATGTAAATGGCAAAAACTTTGATTTCCCTAATTGACATGCTTCACAAACAAAATCAATGTCAATTGAGTAACTAGAAAGGTTGACATTACAATTTCTTAACACTTGATGTTATACTTTATTGCTAGGATGGCTTAATACATGATGCCATTTCTTAAGTTTATCAAACTCTCTTGACTCCTGCATGTCAGCTACAAACGCTTTTGGCTTAGGTTGATTTGGGTGCTCCAAACATGGTGTCATTGGATACAATCTGTCCTTTGATGTCCCCCGTAGCAGTAGCAGTCCTATGTTCTTATCCTTTACATCACATCGATTATTAGTAAAATTAACATTCACAGCATTATCCTGAGCTAACCGATGCACACTCATTAGATTTTTGTTAACCGAGGAAACAAACAAAACATCTTTAAGAACAAGACTAGATTGGGCACAGGGAATAGTGGCTGAACCAACACCCACAACAGGATTCTTTTCACCAGTGCATGTAATGAGATGTAGCTTACCAAGTGCAGTGAGTTGATCAAGCTGCTCAGAATGTGGGGTAACGTGATAATTGGCACCGCTGTCTATGTAACAAGCTGGATCAACCACTGTCTGTGAAGAGGCATAGTAAGCTTGTGGTAACATCAGATGGCTATGGGAGTTATGACCAGTGAGATCATCGCGATAATAGCAGTTGCTTGTAGTGTGACCATGACGTTGACAATTAGTGCAAAATGGATGTTGCCCTTGATGACCTCGAAAACGACCAAATCCTCGAGTGTTGCGAGAATTTCCATGCCAGCTTCTCGAACGTCCAACCTTACGACGACTGGTATTGGCATATTCAGGTCGTTGAGCAAATTTTGCTGATGGTTGTATACTCAGGGCAAAGAAATGGTTCAGCTGGTCTAGCCGAGTTTCAAATGCTAGGAGGGCGCTCTTGGCTTCTACCCAGGTTAAACCTGGGTTGTCTATTAGTTTCACGACAATAGCATTATACTCTGCATCTAAGCCGTTGAGAGTGTGGAGAAGCAAATCATCAGTAGCTAAGGGACAACAGTAAGTGCAAGTGCGTTTGAGAGACCTTTCACAACCATGACACGTGCTTTTGTGGAGGCGCAGGTGAGTGTGTGAGCTTCATTCTAGAGGTCAGCTGCTGTTCGACAATGGAGCAGCTGAGCACAAACATCCAGCGTCATCGTGTTTCATAGCCAGCCAACTAAGAGACGATCAACATCGTTCCATTCAGCAAAATCTGGATTCAGCTTAGGTCCTACAGCATCAAGAACAAACTTAGGCGGCGGATGAGTTGTACCGTTAATATGGCCTTCTAAACGATATCCTTCAATCAAAGGTAGCACTATGGACTCCCAAACCAAATAGTTGGAGCGATCCAGCTTGATCGTAGAGGTTTGATTGGAGGATTGAATAATGAGTGAGGTCTGGGCGAATGTGAGGAGGCAGACTCGACTAAGGATGACGAAGACATGGTGGAGCACGGTTGCTTTGATACCAAGTGAAAAGGATCTGTATAAGCTGAATATGAGGCACTTAACTTCAGTGCTCAAGAGCAGACATGTATTTATATTATTGCAATGCACATTTTCAGCAAGTACACGGTTATAACAACCCAATAACATAACCTGTACAGAATACACCACATGAGGTATAGCTGCTAACAGAAGGATATTCGTTATGGCTTGTACATGTACACAAATACCCCTTCTATGTTACAATGCACAATTATTGTCTAACAACCCTAATCCTACTCTTCTCCTTATCAATCATCCTCCCCTCTCTGATGCTCTCGCCATAACTTCCTCTCCTCCTCCGCCTTCTACGGGCTTTGGGAGAAGTAGGTCTTCCATTGCTCTGCCCTTGTCCCAAATGGCATGTCAGTCCTCCTCATCGATGTTGCTGGCTTATTCGGCCTCCACCACTCCCTCGCTCGGTGACAAAGTTCTCTGCATTAACAGCTTCAAAGACTACAACCATCCATCCATCCTTCAGATACGCTACCAATCTTTGACGGCTCATGTCTCCTTAGACCTTCATAGTCTTCCTTGTGACTTGATTTTCACAGCAACATAACCCTTCTTCTGCTCATTGCCATGGTCGAAGAAGAAGAAGATGAAGCCATCGTGAGAGAGGGGGGGAGAGAGAGACACACACACACACACACCCATCATGCACATGTAATGAAAGTAGTGAGACTAACCGAACGACAACGACCTAGTCAAACATTATTCATTGCATCTTTATCGTTCCCTCCTTCTCAATCTATCTGGCTGCTTCTTCTCTTAATTCTTTGGTGCACCCAAACAAATCCATAGCTGACTTTATTACTCCAGTCATTGACATCCTCGGTCGTTTGCCCGGTTACAGCGCCAAACAGGCAGATTCAATACGCCATGTAGGAGACCGTCTCAACTCTTGAATACTCATGAATAGTTGAATTGTTTTTGAAAAAAAAAAGTCACCTTGAATCCTCAATTTGGTTATTGAAACACCAAAAACTTCAATGCCAATCCAATTGTAATTTTTGCGTTCAAATCAACTCTTCAGTTCTTTGGGGCTGTTTGACAAGAACGATTTGAAGGGGAGGGGATGCAAAAGTTCTTGTGAGCTAAATTTTAAAAAAAATAAAGAAGTTGGTTTAAAATTTTTTTTTTGTAGCAAGGCAAGAATCTTGAAAATACAAAATAGTATCAAATCTTATCTTACGTACTATATAAAAAAAAATCTTATCTTACGTACTGGGGCATAAAGCTCCTTGAATTCCCTGCTAAATCTTGACGAATTTGCAACAAGCAAAACTCAATAGGATCTTGCAAAACGACCATATATATCCTACCAACTCCATGATAAAGGTAAGGTGTAAAATACAAAAAGTAAAGAAAATTAATTCAAAACTTTTAATCCTATTTCTCATTCTTTTAAACTAGCATGTACTCCTACGTGCGATGCGCGGGGAGCATATTATCATGATATGGATCACACCACTTAAACTTTATTCCCCTGCCCGATGTGCGGGTTGATATAACAAATCCATTAAATTCGATATTCATATATTCAATAAATTTAATTAAAACGAATTATTAAACATCATAGCAGAATATATTATATAATATTTATTGTTACATTCTCTATAAAATACAATCCGTATGTTCATTTAACATTACCATCAATATTAAGTTGTATTTTTAAATAATTTCTTAAAGATAAGTTAGCAAATATTTAGTAATTAAAAAGTATCCTCCACTACATGATGCATGAAAGGCTTACAAATTTAAATTTATTTCATTTTAATTTCAATTTAAAAAACAATTCAAATGTATCGTATCAAATAAATATATTAAAATGAAAAGCATTTGATGAAATCATTGGTGTGCGTGAATTTAAATCTCTTTTGAAGACCCCTATAATTGAAGAAATCTACCATAGAGGGAAAGAATTGAATGAAGATTTAGGCTTGAACCCACTTCTGCCTTGATACAAGCAGAACGCGCATTAGTTCTAAGAAGAAAGACAAAGAAATGGAATAGATATATTGCCATAAAACTAAAAAAAGTAATATCTTTGATTCATATTTATAAATTTGTTTTGATTCTCTTGATATCAATACCAATTACATACTTTGGCAAAGATACCAAATATGAAAAATAGAAGGGGAAAAATGAATTAGTGATTGTTTAGAAAATGTGATTGATGAATAAGAGTAAAAGAAGCTGACAAAACTCTGTCGCTACTAATCTACAGAAAAAAAACATAGAGAGAGATGGAGAAATGCATGTAACCATACCAACCTCAATTTAAACAATTCATATAAAAAATTCAGCTACAAATCAAACTGGATAATTCTTCTAGTTAAGTTTCAGAACACCAAAATTTTCATATTCTCACCGTGATTGTGAACAGGAATTCTACAGGGAGAAAGAAAAAAAAGAGATTTTAAGAATCATATAGAATCCTCAAAGGCCAATATAGCCCATTTCTTAATACCTCATACAGATTAATAGAAACAACAGAATCATGGATGATCATGCCTTTTCCAGTTCAAATGGATGATGCAGCTACTTAGGCATGGAAACACATCATGGAAAGTTACACCTGTAGATTTTGGAGCTCTAAAGTCATCAATTTGCTAAAAACAATATCGTGTTGGTATGTTATTTCGAATTCATCATTCCACCAAGCTACAATTTTCTTTAACTCTTTACATCCAGTTACCTTCAAGGGCACGAGTTGAACCAAGCCTATTGCTGTTGAAAATTCCATCAAATTTGTCATCCTCCAACAATCGTGTACTTCAAGAGTTGTCAACTGAGTGTCACCGAGGAAGGACCTAAATTAATCAGTCTCTTACAACCCCCTATATGTAAGTGCTCTAAGCAATATTGAAGAACTGAGCCTCTTTCGAATCCTATATTCTCAAGAGCATTCAAATTCTCTAACTTCAAATACTTAAGCTGTAGAAACGTACAATGTTTTCTCGTACAGGTATTAGTTCTCTGATGTCACAATCACACAATATAAGCCTTTCCAAATAAGGCATTCTGTAGAGAAACAGATATAGAATTTGAATTATTGAAGGACATGAAACCACGACAAAGTTCTTCAGATGGTTCATACAGTAGTTTTCAATGCACAACTTTAGCTTCTCTACTTCCTTTAGGCTTATTTCCATGGTTTCCAAGTTGGCGCAGTGTAATCTGATCACACTTTTTATCTTTTTTTCCTCTCTTGCTAGATGATGAAAGCATACTTTGACAAGTCCAAGGGTTATTAGAATTAGAAAGGAAAATAAAAAATAGGGTTGTGTATATAAAAATAAAAATATGGTTAAAGAGTAAATTTAATCTGAAAATTTTCTCTCAGAAATAATATTGCATTGAAATTTTTTTAAGAATAATATTGTTTTAAAAATTTCATAATAGAGTAATGTTGCCTCAGAAGTTTTATAATAGAGCAATGTTGTCTCATTCAGTTAACATTTTTAACTTTTACAGCAACATTGCTCTATTTTAAAATCGATCTTGACCATTAACATTTTTAATAGTAAAGGGACAACATTATTCCATTTTAAAATTTCAAGATAACATTAATCTTAAAAAATCTTTTAAGACAATATTATTCCTGTAAAAAAAAATTTGTGTGCAAATTTGTGCTTTAATCCAGTAAAAAAAAAGTTACAGTGGCGAGACTAACTCATCAAAGGCAACAGGGTCTTCGTCAACCTCAAACATAATTCATTGCATTTATATCTTCCCTCATTCTCAGTCTGGTTGGTTCTTTTCTTGATTCTTTGGTGCATACAAACCAATCCATGGCCAACTTTATTATTCCAATCATTGACATCCTTGCTCGTCTCTGTGGTTACTGCTCCAAACGGGCAGATTCAATACGCCATCCAGGAGACGGCCTCAACTCTTTGAGAAAAGCTTCATATCGACTCAATAGCAGATATCTTGATGTCAAGATGAAGGTCCAGACTGCACGACACGATCCAAATCCGGAGCTGATGGTTTTGAATAAAGTAAGGGATTGGATGGCCTGTGTAGAAGTGCTACAAATTGAGGTCCAAGTCATACTGCAGAAAGGTGATGAAGAACTACAAGCCAAGTGTTTCGGAAGCTGTTGTCCCAAGCTCCAGAAGGTGGTAACCCCGAAGTTGAGTGATGTTAATGATCTTATAGGCGAAGGACATTTCGATGTTGTAGCAGCAAAGTTTGCTCGTGATCGGGTTGATAAACTTCCCTGGGATAAAACTTTGGATGTAGAGCCAACATTTGAGAAGCTACGTTCATGCTTTGAGAACAGTCAGGCGGGCACCATTGGTCTGAATGGAACGGGAGGGGCAGGCAAACCAACTCTGCTAAAGAAATTCAACAATGATTTCCTCTCAACAATAGCAATGCATAAAGGTAAAATGCCTTGCACCAGATAAAGCATTTGAGTTGTTTAACTTGGAAAACCCTCATTTATCTGATCTCGCAAAACAAGTGGTGGATGAGTTATCCCTCTTACTCTCTGTACCGTTGGACGCGCCATGGCTAATAAGGTGACACCTACTGAATGGAGACGTACTATAGAAATTTTGAGGAGTTATCCCTCGAAGGTTCAAGGTATCGTTGAAGATGTCAACTACTTGCTTGAATTTAGTTATGATAGATTGCCAAATGACCTCTACAAGTCATGCTCTTTGTATTGTGCTCTATTTCCTGTGGACTATAACATTCTAAAAGAAGAGCTTATTATGCTCTGGATAGCGGAAGGTTTTCTGACTGAATTTAATATATATGAGGCACAAAAGCAAGGGGAGGATACAATTTCAAGTCTGATGTATGCTTGCTTATTGGAAAATGATGAGATAGAGAACACATTTAAAATGCATGATGTGATAAGAGACATGGCTCTCTGGGTAGCTTGTGATCACGAGAAGAAGACGAGATTCTTCGTGAGAGATTGTTCTGAGACCAATGGCCTTGACGTATAAAATCATGAAAAGTGGAAAGAGGTAGAAATGCTGGGTCCATTTGGCAAAACGGTGGAGAAGTACTTATTGACTTATTCACACAAGTCAAGGCAAATATGTGGAGGATATTGTCTCGTTTTGCGAAAAAATACTGTTGAACGTGCTTATGACTACAAGCCAAGCGTTGCCAAACAAACACGCTATCACCGTGGGGCAGTGGTAGAATGATCACAAACTTGTCACAAAAGCCTCATTGTCCTGATCTCATCACTATGCTTATTAGGGATACTAGCATAAGAGTCTTCCCAACTGAGCTATTTGTCCTTCCCGGTACCATTAGAGTACTAGACTTGTCATCTGATAGAGGAATAAGAGACGTACCTCAGAAATTGGGGACTTTGATAGTGTAAGCCTAGAACACATGAACCTATCCTATACTGGTATAACCAAATATCCAGAGGAGTTGAAGAATTTGAAGAAGCTGAGGTTCTTGTTGCTGGACGGACTTAATGTTGAATTCCCCAAGGAAGTAGTTTCCAGTTTGTCATCTCATCAAGCCTTTACCATGAGACGTGATAGAGTTCCAAATTATGATGCGTTGTTGGATGAGCTAGAAGGCTTAGATCATCTCCAATATATATGATTCAGTGTCTGTAGCATATCCTGTCTTCAAAAAATACAGATCTCCTCAAAATTGAAAAGGTAAATGAGTGAGCTATTTGTTCGAGTAAACTTACAACGCAACGACTTTTTATCATCAATTGAAAAAATCAAGCATCTTGAAGAATTACAAGTTGAGTGTGAGAGAGAAATGGATAATTATGAAGCTGCGTGTATTCGGTGGAGCTCAATTTGGGAACACGAACATATAATTAGCCGTCGCAAGTTGATTCTCAAGGGGTCTCAAAATATACTTGACTTGAATTGGCTTATACAAGCTCCAAACCTTGAATTAGTTGAGCTTGTTAGCTTTCATTCACTGGTGGAAGTTATAAGTGAAGATTTTGGGACTGGTGAGACTGAGGGTGAAAAGTAATCTTTTTTCCGGCCACACCCATCTTGTTTTGCTATATCTGAATAACTTAAGGGGCATTTGTAGAATTCCACTATAGTTTCCTTGTTTGAAGGAGGTTCAAGTGGTAGGCTGCACCAAGTTGAAGAAGCTGCCATTTAATTCTCAGAGTTCATTGAAAAATCTGCAATTCATTAAAGGAGGTCCTAAGTGCTGGAAGAATAAATTGGAATGGGAAGATAAAGCTACCAAGCATTTTCTTTCATCAAAATTTGAGAGGGTTTAATTCCCATAGCAACACATTCACCATCTTCTAAATTTTGAAGGTTTATTGTTCCTCCCGAGTATGTTGGGCTTTACTGTAAACTTATTCTCATTTCTATGCAAATGATAATGCTTTCTGATTGACCCAATTGCTTCAAGCATATAAATATTTATCATGTGACTATTATCTGTGAATAATTTATTTTCCCAAAATTTCATATGGATTCTCGCATCTTGAATTTCACGGTTTCGAAAATTTCTGAATTCTTAATTAAACTATGTATAGCATATTTCACCCTAAAAAGAGTACAAATGTCAGCATATAAGAAAATATTAAGTAAATCTGTTTGCGCTCAATTATTTGGTTCATAGAATTTCTCAAGGTTGCTGTTTCCTGGTTGTGGGTTTTGTGCCCTTTGTTTTGTTTTAGCTTGTGCCTTTGTATGGTATGTTTCTATTATTTATTTAAAAAAGTTTAAATATTTATACAACGATTAATTAGAATTCCTGTTCACCAACTACATATCAGGAGCCTTCACTAATTAATTTCCCCCACTTAAGCTTGCTTGCAGGGATTAATCATTCTAAATGAATGAGTATCTATGCTGAAGATGAAATTTCTGGAAATAAATGGGTGTGAATTATTTTTCTTTTCTTCTTTTGATAAATAATGAGTTAGTGAATTTTGTATGTGTAGAAAGTGTTGCTATCTTATCATGACAACATCGTTTGCCCATAAACAGCGTCATAAAATTGTGTATTATGTATTTTTTTAAATATAAAAATAACTATATTAAAGAATTAAAATTTCATTATACTTTATTAACATTTAATTGAAGAATCACTGTCTAAATTTGATGAGTTGGCATTTCTCGTTACATGAAATTAACGATGTTAGGATTAAAGGACTAAAATTATGTTTTTTGAACTTGGGAGAATAATTGAAATTTAATTAGGAGATTAAACTTATATTTTAGCCAATGCACAATTTTCAATTGTGACATATTATTCTAATTCAAGAAAAAACAGGTATTATGATGATGAGAACAACTCTTCTCAACAATTATTATGATGATGAGAAAAACGCTTTTCAAAATGATAGTTTCAAAATTATATCTTACACATCATCTTTGAAAACATGATATTGAGTTTACAAATCCTTTTTATGAAAACAAAGCCTAAAAATGAATGGCGCTTACAAATCCTTTTTATGAAAACAAAGCCTAGAAATGAATGTCGCCAAGTTTACGTACGAATTTGCTATGTTACAGTGACAGCCACATGTTTCTGGAAGCACTTGTATCATTCAAATCGATCACCATAGCTTGTAAGTACGTAATTGATGAGAAGATGGTTATTAGTCCATTTGAGTTTATGGTTCTCCAAATTAATGGTTTTCTCTATCTAAGATTTGTAGGTACAATGACATTATGCAATCCATATAACCAACCTCATATGGCGTGATAAGAATTGTTGTTGACCATGAGATTCTTGGGCATGAGATTTGGGCAGACTCAACAGCTGAGTGGCAAGAAGTGAACGACGAAGGGCAAAGCATATCCCTCATGTATACAAGAGTAATCATCTGAGTTGGATTCATTTGCTTTCCACAAAGGTGGTACAACTGTACTGTTGGGAAATATTACAACTTGGAATAGCTTAAGCCCGTCTCATATACGACTACGAAACCAGTAACAGCCATGAAACGTGTATAAAAATTGAAACCAATCCTATTTGATGAATGCTATGTAATAAAGTACATTCCCTCTTTAACTTTCCTCCTCTTCTATTTTCCAATCCTGTCAGAGTGTTCAACTTCCAATGTGACCCAACAAGGCCACAACCAAATGATTCAGAAGGAAGGCTGTTGGAAGCACCCAAGCAAAAACCAACTAGCTTCAACAAGATAGAAAAATAGAAAATTTTGTCCATGCACGTATCAATTAGAAAGGAAGAAATATCATATTATGCAATTGAAGAACCAAATTGGGAACTTTATTAATGATAAATTAAGCTAGAAGCTAGATTTACAAGTATCCAAATGTACAAAGAGATGTCTGTCTGCTCATGTAGGCATGAAATCTCCTGACATAATGGCTAACAATGAATACCTGGCCTTGATGGAGATTTTGCCTCCCTCTATACACAGTTTGGCTCCAGTGACCACCCAACATCCGGGCGCATCTTCTGGACCCCTAAACTTTTTCTTGGTATCCACGAATCTGAGCATTTTTGGGGCCTTTACTGGAACAGGCGCCTCAGTACCAGACTCTCCATTACAAACTACTGGTTCTCTGCTATCTTCGGTAGGCTTTTCATTCTCAATCACATGATGCAGTTCCTTGCTCAGCATTGTGCTCATCAATCCTGAAATAAACCGACTTTCGAAATGGAAATGGATATCCTTCCCATTCTGATCTGTAAATTTCTGCAGATTCTACCATGGAGAACCCAAGCTTCAAGGATAGAACTTTTCTCCTTTTCACATGCTTGACCTCGAGCCAGACCTTCGTTACAATGGCCAGTCGCTCACCATCAAGGGAACTATTGTACAACACTGGCGCTGTGCAGACATGTGAAAACCTTTTCCACTTCACAGGTTCAAAGTAGGCTTTGTCAACAGGCTCATCATCAGATTCACAGCCAAGATCATAAGAGATTTGAAGGATTTGCGTACAATTTGAAAGATGCTGGAGATTTATAGCCACATGGTCACTCTTTCTGCCTTCCAAGAACAAGCGAATGAAAAATAGATGCAAAATGATACATAACACTCCTACTTTAAAAATAGTAACAAGGGACAAAAAAAGGTTTAGTAACATTAATAAAAATATAATGGACACTACGAAAAAAATCCAACCTTGTTTTCCAAGATTATCTTCCTTTCAGTACACAAAACATGGCTTTAAGAATGTTTGCGGTCATATCATGTGGGTAAAGAAAACTAAGCATGTAATGATACCAAAAACAATTCTAAATGCTAACCTTTTTATGTTGTACGGTGGCGTGGAATAGGCATAAGACCAAATACATGAATACAATGTGATTGCCCCCCCCTCCAAATTTTCTAATGAAGGCCTACACAACCTTCAGTTCAGACTTCAAATGTTGTAATAACAAGTAGCTTGGAACCCAAGAAAGTGAACTGGAGCGATGGTGATTTGTTCCTCTGGCGTCTAGGACTAAATCCATGAAGCAAAACATCATACAATGGCGACCATTGCCGAGGCAATTGAAATTCAAGAAATTGATGAAGTTCGTCTATTTTGGGTTTATCTGCATCAAATAAAAAACTCATTTAACAGTCATATTACCAGATAAATCACATTATTGAATCCATAAATAAGATTATTCTTATCTTAAATTCAGTACCAAAGCTCACAGATTTACAGTTTCAATACAATAAGAACTGTTGATGACAGGCATCATAGGAAATGTACAATTTTATATATGTCTCAATCCAATCAGTCCTTGATAGCTTGATCTGAATGTCTCAGAACAACTCTAGATGAATCATGCAGGAAATTATTTGTGCTTACGCGCTTGAATATGCATGTTAAAGAATCTAAAATATGTTAATAGAAGTGGAGCTTAATGCTTCCTAGGATGTTAATGGATAATGCTCCCCCAGTTGCATTCTCTCCTTGAATAGCATTTCTATCTCAAATATTGAATCAAATGGAATAAAATGCAATACCAAAAATTTAATCTTTATTCACAGCAATCTCATTTTCCATCTTCTTAGAACAAATACTAACTAGTCAAAATCAAAACCCTTCCACTTACCTTCCAAGCGAAGTCTAAACCAAATCAAAGGTTTTATAGGCTCTAAGACATGTTAGATAAATTAAAAAATTGAAAATTGCCACAATGCATAGAAAATAAACAATAACCTAAGCAATAACAATGTCAACTGAAATTGAAAACGATGTGTCGAGATTAAAATTGGCGATTAGGAAATGTCTACTCACATCTGATATACAAATTAATTGCATGTCTTAGGAACCCGTGGACCGAGCTGGAACTAAGCAGTGAAGCAATAGGCACAAACAGCATTGATTGGCATCAGGTGACTGTGTTATAGTAGAAAGCCACTCCTTATGGTGCTGGTGAATGCGAACAATACCTCCCCTTCTAAGAGAAATGCTTATGAGATCCTGTTTGAAGCATATTCAAACAAGAGCTCAATGTTGTTAACGTCAAGATTATTGCATAATGTGTTGAAGGAACAATGACCGTTCAAATTAATACCAACCTCCTTGGTCGAGTGACTTTTCACAATTGATCTAACAGCCGCAGCAAGAGCTACATCAACCTCCCATCGAAGATCTCTATCATCCTGCAAATATGACAACAAATCTTTTCAGAGGAGTAGAACATTTCATATATTCTAACATTTTAATACGGAAGTAATTAAATCAAAATCCACTTTTTACATTTTCAATAAGTTTACATGGAAATCTCAACAAGTTCTTCATGCAATACTACAAAAAGATTGACTTAATATGGCTGTAACGACCTACAGATATTATCAGAGTAATGAACATACTTTTGTTCTTAATGGTGTCAATGTCAGGGGCAGACTACAACCTTTATTGGTCTTGTAAATGACAGTTGTGACAAGCAATGAAATCTTTTAATATATCAAGACTAGAGCACATCAACGAAATGGGAATATAAAAAGAAATGGGAATGGGAATAGACTTCTATTTTATTGGATGAAAGGGAATATACATTCAAAGAAAGAAACCATTTATAAAAAAGTGTCATTTTCTGCCTTGAAAGTTACCATTTTTTTTTTTCATTTTTATGGGTTAAGCCAAAATTTGAAAGTGGATATTTACAATTTACATACTCACAGAGTCACAGGCGTGGAAGAAACCATTTATAAGTGTGCAATAGAAAGACTTCACATTGTATCAGAGGGCTGAATCATCAGAATTACATGTTTATGACACAAGGGAACAATAACGCCGCTAAGGAATTTACCTGTTGGGAGGAAAGAACTTGGGAGAAATCTCTGAAGCTTTCGCCAGGGTGGCACTTGATGGATGCAGAAACGTCGGGAACAGTAAAGCCGCCGAGGAAGAAAATAGCCTTGCTCCTGTTATTGGGAAGGTGACGACGCTGGCCTTGCATCCCGATAATCGAACGTCCCTACAAACATCGTATCCCAATCCAATCACTGCGACCGCTGCCGATTGCGGATCCAAGCCTCCATTCCTTAAACTCATTATTCAGCTTTCCCTAACTCATTGACGATGATCGACGCGAGAAGTCAATAACAACCCATTATTGGCTTGCTCGACCAAATTTTCTGAGGTCGCCACCAGCCCCACCGTGAAACTCCCTTTACGAGGGACGGAAATTGCTACTCATCTTCCTAGCTGACTTCCTTGACTTGGTACTATCCCTATCGCCATATTTGCCCTGTAACTTCACTTCCTGGCAAGTGATAACTCCAAATCAGTGCAAGAGTAACTTGTTACTAAGCACCTGTCCTCTTCCTACGTCCTCACTCACTCTTCTCTCTGTTTTTTTTAATCATTAGAATATCGTTGGACATTAGGGAAAATCCCAAAACTACCAAATGAATTCCATAATTCCAAAAAGAAAACGTGGGGATGCATTTTGAGGGTTTTGGGATGTATTCTCACATAAGTTAAGATTAAACTTCTTTCACTTACCTACATTACAATCTTTAAATCGTTCTCCAAACATATTTCTGAACAAGCGAACATGAAAAATAAAAAAATGGGATTGTTGATGTCATGGGGTGAGAATGTGCTGCTAATTTGAAACTGATGTGCATGGAAAATTTTTCTATTTTAAGAGCAAATTGTTAGAAAGTTTGAAAAATTTGTCAAATTTAAACTTGTGTTTGTGGAATGTTTAAAATGAGCGGAAATGGTAGATTATTTTTCAAGACTATATGGATGATCCAATGATATAAATTATTGCTTGATTTTTTATATTGGAAAAGAAATCTTGATAAATGCTCTTTGATGAATGTATTGTGGTGATAAAACTTTTTATTCAGGAATTTTTAAGAAAGTGTGTACTTTTGAAGTTAACTTTATTTTGAATGTTATTGAAAAAGAGCGTTGTCGCAAATTAGGTTATATGCTTTTGATCAAATTTTTAATTTCAAAATGATCTTTGAAATTCTTCAAAGTATTCAACTCATTCCATAAGATTTAAAAAAATGATTTGGGTATTTCATAAAATGCGATTGAGTCTTTCAAGCTAATTAAAATGATGCATTCCTTTTTAAACCCTTCTCTTGAACCTTCGTGAAAAACCAATGAAAGATTTCTTTTTAAAGCCTAACATTTACCTACCTTTGTCAATGTGAAAAACCATGATTCCCTTGCTTTGAGATAGATGATAATTGAGTGGGGTGTGGTAATGGGACTTTTCGAATGATTAAGAAGAGTAGTGTAGAAGGTAAAGAATTCACAGTGTAGAACAAAAAAAAAAGGGAAAGAAAAAAAAGAAAAAAAATGTATATGTGTGTGTGAAAAAGGAAGTTACAAAGAAGGCTTGATGCAGCAAAGGTCAATTTGGTTTAAGTTTGGGGGAGTATGTTCAATAAGAAATGAAGGAAATTATTGAATAGTTATCATCTATCTTAAGATATTTATTAATTATCCTTAACCTTTTCTTTTATAAACCTTAGCCCCAGGCTCCATTACAAGCAAAAAAGTGCTTTTGATTTTTAAGTAATGTAGAGTGAATTAGTGGAAAAGAGGAAGGAATTAGAGAATGATGAAATTATTTGGTTGAACTTAGGTATATGATGTGAAGTGATACTTTTAAATTTGACAAGTGCAAAAGAAATATTTATTAACTCTATTCATACACTCACACTTAGGAATTCTTGAAAAATAAATTTTAAATCTATAAATGCACTCATTTTTGCATATTTTCTTTTTTTTCCTTATTTGATATGATTTCTTAAGCATACGAGGAGGATAACTGTTTATGCATGAAAGAGAAGTAATTGATTATTTCAGTGATAACATTCGAACATATTTTCTTCTCATTTTATATGATTTTGAAACCCTAAATGTGCATAAAGAGAAGTTTTTAGAAGAAAATATGCATCAAGTTAAATTCAAGGAAATGCTTGTTTTATTTGGCAAATTTTGTGATTAAAGGATAACTCATGCATCCTCTCTTTTGTAGAGGGTGAAAGACGAGTGTAATGTTTCCCAAATTTTGTGATTAAAGGATAACTCATGCATCCTCTCAAGCTTGTAGTAGCAACAATTGGATAAAGATCAACTATCGTGAAGCTAAAGAGGTTGCTATGAAGCCAAACAATACATGTGTTGAAGCTAAAAAGGACTCGATGCTCTCTGTGCCACATGTTTCAACCAACAAACATGTTGGCTGAAGTCAAGGAGGGCTTGATTCTCTTTGTACCACATGCTTCAACCAACAAATATTTAACGTCTGTACAACTATACATTTTACTTGATGTAGCTGGTTTTAGAGTTACACATTGCAAGGTTTGACCAAAATGGACCCATTCTTCACTCTTAGGAGGTGCTTGGGGCCATTCTTTACTAGGGTTTGGAGTTTTTGAAGAGATTTGGAGCTTTGGGGGAGAGTCCAAGAGAGATTTTGGAGTTCTAATTTAGAGTTTTCTTCTCTTATTTTTTTCTCCTTAGTTATTGATGTTTCCACTTGTTAAACTCAATTTTTTTGTGTGTATATATATATGGGTAGCTAAACATTTCCATTCTAGGGTTACTTTGAACCTCTATATAGGGTAAAACTTTGTTATTCTCCTTCTTTTTGGCGTTTAATGAAGGATTATGTATTGAGTTTATTCTTTGTTTCATGCCTCTAAATGCTTGACAGCCATTTAATTGATTTGTTGAATGAAAAGATGCTCGAGAGAGATTTCCTTATTTAAAAAATTTGGATAAACTCATGCTAGACTTGAAACTCATGGTTGAGTGAAGAGTTTGTAGATAGGTAAGAGATTTACCTATTGACCTAGTATTGTCATTATAAGATTGGTACTTAATGACTATTTTCACTATCTTGTTGCATGAGCTTTTCCAATATTTGTGAATATTGGGCAAATATTAGATTCTTTATTAAAGTTAATTAAGGGGGAATAACTAGTTTTATGAAGTGTAGAGGGAAAAAATAATCGTAGAGTCTCAATTTCTTAGAATTAGAATCAACTTTTGTTTTGCATTTTAACTTAGTTTTTTTCAACAAACAATTATTTCATAAATTAAACTTCTCAAAGTGATTTTTACCCAACCTAATTAAGAGCACAATTACATTTAAATGCTCAATTTTACCATAGTCTTTAAGGAAATGATAACTTTTTATACTACTTGCGACCCTATACTTGTGGTTAAAAAACTGTGAACACAAGGACCCTCCCTCATCGTGTTCTTCAAACTTGTCATCTGAACTAATTTAAAACAATGAGAGTAATATTAAATAATATTTAGATGTGGACTCTTAGGAGGTGTTCGATAGCGTGAAAGGAATTTTATTATTAAAAAATATTAATTATAAAATTGCGTGAAAGGAATTTTATTTTAAATTAAATAATAGTAATTATCAAAGTTATTTTGGTTTTCTAATCACTTGGTAAAAAAGGTGAGAAAAAGAAACTCCAGACTCTACCCTCGTGATTTTTAAACGAGTTTGGTTTATCTTTACTCTCCTCTCGCTATCCTGTCACGTCACTTTATCTCATCTACATTTTAATTGTTAAAATGCAAAAATGCATGGGGAAAATTGTCAATAAACTTAGAGAAAGTTAACTCAACGGAGGAATAGAGTTATTAACCTACCTAACTTAATGAAACAATATAAGCATTTTAATAGAGATATACTATGAAGTATAAAATAAGTTATCATTATGTTTAATAGTGGGCATGAAGTATACAATTGGAGAGAAGTTTTATCATGTCATTAGGACGGGGCTTCTTCATCGTGGAAAAGGCGCAAACTTAATAAATCAAGAAGACTTATTGCTCGATAGTGCGGTAGATGAGACAGCTGGGAGAATCTGAGGAAGAGGAATCTGGAACAAATGATGAAGTTTATGAGGCTGAAGATTCAGACCTTGATGGAGCGTCTGATGGGGACCAGTATTCATATGAGAGAAGTGACATTACAGATGGTTAGCAGCTACAAGTAAGAAAGAAAATAATATGCTCTGCAGTAGCATGCACTATCCCAAAATAGTAGAATTTTGATTATTCTCTCATCAAACATCTAAGCTTGGATGAGTTTACTAGCTACATTTTGTGATTTGTCGTGCCAGTGCAACCATGAAACATTCTTTAATAATTTCTGTTGTTTATTTTCTTTCCTTCCTTCATGTTCTTATTTCCTTGAAGGGATACTGGGATGTGCTATTAATCATATGGGAGAAAAAGTAAGGGCTGGGTTACTGCATGTTTTGATTCTGCTTCTTCACTGCTGCTTTAATTATTAAGGTCTCCAACGTTTTTTAATGACGATTTGTTGAGACACTAAACATCTGAAAAGTAAGTTCCGAAACTAGCCTTTTGGAAATCTGGCGGATTTCGGTGTTCTGAGGGCATGTTAACTAGGACATTTTACCATTTAATATGACAGTTGATTTGTTCAATGACAAAGACATGGGAAACCAATGCTAATTAACAAGCATGTACTTATAATTCTTGTAATTGTTCAATAACAAAGACACATCCATGGCTCCGTTTGTTTTACCCGTTTTGCCAATGGGTGCGCTTACCGAGACACTTTTCCTCTCACATAAACTACCTCGGAATCTGTATCCGTTTTTCCAACAGGCTATCCAAACGGAGCCCATATTGTACTGTTTTATGGAGTTGCATTGTCACTGCTTAGAACTAATGCACTATTTTAACTCGTAGGTTACAATGCACTAACTCTCCCTCATTCTTGGCTTAAATGTTAGAATTGCTACAACACCCGTTGGAAATCTCTGTTTCTTGTTCTTGTTCATTTGACCTTACTGTGAAGAAATTTGTTAGTGTCAAGTTCGTAGCAAATGGACAGTTTGATGTGAAGGGAATTGTTATTATGACCTCTTAGGTGCTGCCATCATGTTCTCTCTTTTAATCGGAAATGTAAAGCTTTCAATTTCAAATATGAGGACCTTGAGAGATAACCAATGCTTTTCTATTGATATCTGTTTCGAAGCTGCATTCCTTATGTTATCTAGAAATTCTTCATTATCAAGTTGCTGACATTGCACACCTTATTAACTCCTAATGTAGCCTGATTAATTTCATTTTGCAGCCATCTGGGGAATCCTTTTCCAGCTGGTGTTAAGGTTGGAGAAACTCTCAGCTATGACAGTTGATGGCACTTGGCAAGGGACTTTTATTAATGGCGGTGCACTTGATCGTATTCAAAAGGTTCAGTTGTGAACTGATAAAAGAAAAGTGAAGAAAAAAAATTAATCTATTTCACAGAAGAAATCTCAAACTTAACTTTCAAAAAATTCGCCAAGACAGAGAAGCTCTGACCGCCGATACGTCCCACTGAGAACCTCGCCCGTATGCATCCGCCGGACCATCCTTTGGATGGATCAGAGGGGGGCTGACGGGTATAGGACCACCGTGCCGGACACCAAAAGGGAAGAAGGGAACACTGGGACTAGAGAGACAAGCACTGGGATAAAAGGAAAACTCCCAAGGAAAGAAGGTTCCTTTACAAAAGAAATAATGCTACAACCGAGAGAGGAAGATTGGATGATCGAGGAGGAAAAGACACAGGAGACGGTGCCGAAAACATTTCTATCTTATCGAGATGCTGTGAAACCAAGAAGAAACGTTAAGATAGCAAGTCAAACCTAGGTGGACGATGAAGAAGAGGAAGAATAGGGCGAAAACCTACCACTAAATGAAACATATGGCATTTCTGAAGGGGTCAAAATCACATATACAACGAATGGACCAAGCATATAGAATAGTCGGAGAAGAAAGATTCTGGAAGAATTCCTTCGTAATCAAAGTCCTAGGAGGCTCAGTGGGATACCTGAACCTAAAAAGGAAGCTCCAGATAATAATGGGGGGAAAAGGAGGGAAGGTCGTATTGGAATAAATAATGGGTTACATATGTGTCATGTTCCGGTCTAAATATAAAGGAATCTACTAATGTTTAAAAAATTAAATGGATTTAATTAAGTGTTATGAACTAATATATACTGAGACCCAATTTGTTGGTCCGTATTAATTGATAGGCTGAATAGTGGGTAGCCCTATAAATACAGGGTTATGATTTCTGGGTTAGCTAAAAGTTAACAGCCGTCTTATTTTCCTATATGCAAACTGTTTCTCTGATAACCTGATTGATCTTTCCCTTTCATCGTAAGCATCCCTTCCGTCAAACGCATCATGAATCCAAGTACTCTTCATTTATACTCTAGATTATTCTATTGAATTTGTATCCCAATTAAAATCCAATCGGAGCCTACGTATAAGGTTCTTTGGAATTCTAAATTGCTTTTCCTCACGGCCGCGACGGTTCTAAAAATGGATTCAGCTTCGGTTCACTACTCTTTTCCTTTGACCCCGTTGCTTGTTTTCTGAGGAAATCTGATTTCGGTATTGTGTGTTTTGGAACCTTTTGATGCCATTCGTTTACATTTTGGCGTGTTCTCTGCAAAAATAAACACACATATATAGATATGCGTATGAATCTATCCATGCTGCTTGCTGTGTGTTTGATTGCTGAAATAGATCCAGCGAATTAGCTTCATAACTCAGTTTTGTGAGTGTGCATATATAGATATATGCTTGAGTATATGTCTCATATACAAATATGTGCTTAATAGGTCAATTTGAGAAGTTTCTTGCCGGAATTAACGGCTCTTCGCCGGGAAATTTCGATTTAAAAAAAGGGAGGCGTTCGTAATGTGTATTCCACCCTTATTTTGATATATATTGTGCAACATCCATTGTTTTCGCTGATTTTTTCTGTGAGAAACACCATGAAAAGACGCCCCTAGTTGCTGGAAAGTACCCATCATCGCCGGAGAAGGAATCCTGTTAAAAAAATAATAAATAAATAAAATAAGGAAAAGGGTTCAGCGGCCTCGTGGGGATAAAGGAAAACGGATCACCAGTGGGGCGGGTCGGGTCTAGGGATTCGCTGGCTGGTTAAACCAAAACTGCGCATTTTGGGTCAAGCAAAAAAAAAAAAAAGGCCACCGTTTCGGCTCATGTATGAAAGCCTCCGCATAGTCCATCAGACAACACTGTTTCACTTAAAGCATTTGGGCCAGCGCCCTTTTGGGTTTCCGGGTTTGGGCTCACAAAAAGGGGTGGTTTTTGTTTTAGGCCTTATGACTTAAAAAAACCTGGCCTAAGTTTTTACTGGGACCTTATGTTTGCTGAATTTTTCCTTTGGGCTAACATACTTGGTCTGTTATTTCTGGCCCCGTTTTCACCTGTTTCCTCTGAGCCGCGTGTTGTTTGTTTTTTCTGGACCCTTATATTTTCTGATTTTTTTCTGTTGGACTACTGATCGGTTTTTTAGTTAAAAAAGGAGAAGAATAGGCCTTAACGTATTGGGCTCCTGTTGTTTTGGATCAAGGTATTAAAACCCAGTTTTTAATACCAGAGCCCCTTTTGGGCAGCAGGCAATTTAGGCTTAATAAGAAAACTTATTCTTTCAGTTTTGGGCCTATGTTTTTGGACCCTTCAAGTTTTTGGTTTTTTAAGCTTTTGCTCTTTTGGGCCTGCGTTTTTCTGTAATTTTTGGCCCTACAAATTTGGAGTAAAAAGGGGGAAGGTCCAAACTTTTTCTTTTTGGAAATTCTCTCTTGGCACTTTATGTTTAGGATTTATTTCTAGAAATATTTTGTGAATTTTTTTTATTGTTTACATTAAGGAAATTACTTTGTACATATTTTATGTGATGATTATTCAATATATATAGTGCAATTAAGGTATTATAAGATTGTCAATAAATTTCAAATAATTTTTTGAAGGCTTTTGTGCACATTTAAGGTTCTTTATCTTTTATACCAATTAAATATATTGACACAACATCACACTAAAGTGTGCTCTCTTGTAAAAATTACTATGAGGCATATTAGATGTTATTATGACTATACAATTTCATGCGAGTATCTAATCGGCCCAAAAGAAGGTTGATGCTTGGTAGAAATATATAGACACCTATGATGATATATATGTGACAATTCTTCGGTATAATAATGCGAATAATGATATGTCCCAAAGGATAGTTATTGTTTGACAGATATTATTGTCAGTATTTGATCATTACAACAACATGCTACTGACAGTTGATATTATCATCTAAAGATGAAATATTGATGTTGTTACAGGTATCTTACGATGGAGATTATATTTATTTGAATTTATTGCCATAATCCTTTATGTGGATTTCTTTAAATGGAAAAGGAAATAACATTCTGGTAATTCTGGGATGCATAGATCTGGACTTTACATTAAGGATTAATTCTCCCACTCCTCTTAAAAATGAAACTACTTCTAAAATACGGAGGTATTTTGATAAGTGGGAGCAATTAAATTGCAAGAGTCTTATGCTTATAAAGCATGGCCTCTCAGGAGCCTTTTGAGGTGCTATTACTGATAGTATTCGCAATGCTAAGGATTTTCTCGCCAAAATTAAAAAGCGCTTTGTAAAAGGCGATAAGGCAGAAACAAGCACACTTTTGCAACGCTTGTTTTCTATTAAGTATAAGGGGTAAGGAAATATAAGAGAATACATTAAGGAAATGTCTCACATAACTACAAAACTTAAGGAATTAAAACTTGAGCTATGTGAAAACCTTTTAAGGCAATTGCTAAAACACACTATGAGCTTTAGACAAGCAAAAAGTCTGGTCTAGCTAGAACACTTTCATATTTAGGGTTGTCCAGCTAAGGCAAGGCCTTATAGGCCACAGGAAAAGAAATTGGACCCCAAAACAGTAAACAGTTACTTTATTGGATATTATAAACGCTCAATGGGTTATAAGTTTTATGATCTTATTCTTAGAAATATTTTTGAAATAGGAACTGCACGTTTCTTTGAGGATGTTAGGGGAGAGCAACGGGCGGGTTGGGCAGCCCGTGCCCTAACCCGTTACTTGTCAGTTAAACATTTCAGGGTACAGGCTAGCCCATACCGTGCATGAACCTATTTAAACTCTTTTAAACGGGCAGGCAATAAATGGGCGGGTTTTAAACTGGTAACGGGAAGCCCATTTTCAGAAAGACAAGTAGGACCGAATATATACCATGAGAAGTGAAGGTGCCAATGACTAGTCCACAGAAATTGATAGCAAGTTTTGGAAATATGTGGTGCACTAATTACCGCTGTCGCTGAGAATTTCATAGGCATGCTTAAGATAGTCTTCCAAATTCATGTTCGGCTCTGTTGCTTTCTCTAATGTATCTTCACTGTTGCCTCCTGTGCCATTATTTCAAAATCAAACATTTATAAAAAAAGGTTTTTTAAAGACACTTTTAAGATTATGGTGGACATATAATCAGATAAGCAACAAATGATGAATTGACACATACCTACAAGGGATATTTGATAATGGCAGATTCAAAACGGCCTTTACAGTAATAATGGAATGAAATGGTAAGTATTGGGAGAGCAATGAGAAATGGAGTTGATGTAGAAGCTTTCTTGGTGCTTAGTAGCCCCAATAGAAGTATTTGTGAGACTATCAGTGCAATTATGACACGTAAATGGACATAAGGCAAGAATGCTGCACCAGTCTCGTACTCTTGATTATAAACATTAATAATCTACAATAAGATTGTTTAGGTTAAAATAAACAAAGTATCAACCTTTCATAGAAATAATAAGATCTTATTTCCAGTTAATTATAATGAATTTAACTATTCCTTTTCTTAAACATAAGGACGGAACACAACATAGGCTAGTGCAAAGAAAAATATAATGAAAGGAAGAACAAGAGGTGTGACAGCAGCATAGACCAGACCGAGTAGAAAGTAGAGTTGAATACGAGGTTCTCGAGCGTGGAAACCGATGCTCCCGGGATCCATGGCCTCTTCCATGTCCTTCTCATTCTTCACCAGAAAGAAGTTCTTCAAGTGATAAAATATCAATGGCTTCAACATCAGAATCTATGCAGCCATACCAGCCCATCCATCAACCATTATGGAAGTAATGAAGAAAGTTGCTTTTATTGGAATTGCATCTCCAATTGTCTCAGGGTATCTGTCGACAAACAAAAAGAAGTCATTCAATGATGTATAGAAAAAGAAAAATTCTCCACAAAAAATATGGATAAAATACATTGTAAACTTAATTGCACGACAAACATGAATCTGATATAGAATTTGATCATGATTCTAATCGGAATGTGAGTAAAATAAAAAAATACTAAATGAAGTCTGAAATGACTTACGTATTTGCTGGTTAGTGCATAAAAGCATTCAATTGCTGAAATGCTGCTCTAGTGAGTAAGCTTCGGTCCAGTGAGTAATCTAAAACAAGACTATTGATATATAATATTAGCCCATTTGACTTGCTCCGGTTTAGTTCAAACTCTCAGTTGGAAATTGCAAGACTATAGATTATCATCCTTTTCTATTTGCTTATAGTCAATGATTGGAAGAGACCCTTTTTGCTCAACAATTTTTACAAAACTGAATTTACTTAAAAATAGAGCAAGCACGACCTCTTTTCTCCGCATCTTGGAATTGAAACAGAACAGAGAAGAAAAATATCAGCAAGATCACAATGCTATAAAATGTTAAACTTTCCTATTTTTTTGAAAACCCATAATTCTGAAGCAATACAGAGATTGAACGAACAATAATACCTAAGTTGGGAATGATTTTCGTCTTAGATTTGGATAAGTGCTTCCTACTACAGATCCAGAAGCATAAGATGACTTCAAAAGTAGAGGATATGAAGACCATAAGGCATGAGCAGCAGACAACAGTCGAGGATGAAGAGTGGATGACGAGCATTAGCGACACTGCGACAGTGAAGACGACGAGCAGAGTGGCCTACACGAAGACGATGAGCAGACCGGCCGAGTCTCAGTCTCTCAAGTTGGAAAGGAAGATTTGACAAGCAGAGCGGCTAAAGACGACGACGAGCAAAGCAGCCTAGACGAAGATGAAAGGCTGAAGTTGAGGGTTCCATGGCTAGGGTAAATGGGAGAAGGAAAGGAAGCCAGGGAGAATGAGCGTAGAAAATTGTAAAAAAATAAAGATAAATGGGCAGGTATGGGCAGCCTGGTGGTATGCCCGTAGCCCCCCGTTTATTTTTCCTACAGGCGGGTTTTAGCCCACCCATCATGGGTTAGCATTGGACGGGCTAACTTCAAGGATTTTTTCGCGGGTATGGGCTGGTTTGTCGGGTAGCAAGCTTTTTGCTCTGCCCTAGAGGATGTTGAGTTTGGGGGGAAGATAAAGCAAGAAATATCACTTTCGAGGAAGAATCGACCTTTATTACTGAGTCTAATCTGTCAATTGCTTCTAAAAACACATGAATTCCAATACCCGTTGTGATTAAAGAAGTAAATCTAGCACCTCTACATAGTGATGTTCAGGTTGAAATTCCTCCTATACAGATTAAAGTTCCACTAGGGGAAACTCAACAACCTCAAGAAACGATGTTAAGATGATCCATATGAGAAAGGAGAAATAAAATTTCGGATGATTACATTATCTTCCTTCATTAACATGAGGAAGAAATGGTATGGTGGAAGATGATCCAATCAACTTCCAACAAGCAATGCAAAGCTCCAACTCTCAACAGTGGATTGAGGCCATGAATGAGGAGCATAAGTCTATGCAAGAAAATAAGGTTTGAGATCTTATCCCTTTACCGGAAGGTGCAAAATTCGTTGGTGTAAAATGGATATTTTAAACCAAAAGGGATGCAAATGGCAAAGTGAAAAATATAAGGCTTGTCTTGTGGTAAAGGGCTTTACTCAAAATGAATGGATTGACTTTAAAGAGACTTTCTCTCCAGTTTCTTCGAAAGACTCTTTTATAGTACTCATGGCTCTAGTCGCCCATTTTAATCTTGAGCTCCATCAGATAGATGTTAAGATTGTGTTTCTCAATGGTGATATTGATGAGACGATTTATATGAAGCAATCAGAGAACTTTGTGTTATGAGAACCTAACTTTGTGTTTGAAAATTAAAGAAATCTATCTATGATCTCAAGCAAGCTTCCCATCAACGGTATCACAAATTTCATCAGGTGATTATCTCATCCAATTTCAAGGTAAATCCTGTTGATCATTGTGTATATGGCAAGGTTAGTGGGAGTAAGTTCTTATTCTTGGTTTTATATGTCGATGACAGATTGCTTGCCACAAATAATTTACATTTGTTATGGGAAACAATGAAATTTCAATCAAATAATTTTGAAGTGAAAGATCTTGGTGAAATTTCTTTTGTATTAAGAATCTAGATTCACTGAGATAGAAATCGAAGTGTTCGTGGATTATCACAAAGAAGTTATATTAATAAAGTGCTTAAGAGGTTTGGCATTCAATATTGTAAATCAGGTGACACCCCTATTGCTAAGGGAGACAAATTCAGTCTCAAACAATGCCTTAAGACAACACTTGAGATTAAAGAAAAGGAAAAAATTCCCTACTCTTCAGCTGTTAGGAGTCTTAAGTGTGCTCAAGTATGTACGCGACCAAATCTCGCGTTAATTACTGGAATGTTATGCAAATTTACGAGTAACCCAGTTATGGATCATTGGAAAGCAGCTAAACGGGTTATAAAATATCTAAAGAGAATAAAGGATTACGTGCTCATGTATCATAGATCAGATCAATTATAGATCATTTGGTATGTTGATTCTGATCACGATGGATGTCAATGCATTAAGAAATCCACATTAGGCTTTGTTTACATATTAGCTGGTAGAGTCATTTCTTGGAGCTTCCTCCCTTTTGGAAGCAAAGCATTTATCAGTTTGGGAGGCATCCAACCATGGAATATGGCTGTGCAACTTTGTCACTGGGCTGCAAATTGTGTAAAGTATTGAAAGACCATTAAAGTTATATTGTGACAATATGGCAATAATCTTATATTCCAATACCTAACTGTTAAGGATAGGATGCAGAATGGATAGTTTTCTATCGAACACATTCGAACATACTCCATAATTGTTGAACCCCTAACAAAGGGAGTAACACCCAAACTCTTTCACGAGCACATAGCTAGGAAGGGTGTGCTTTATAATGAGAATATCCTAATTTAGTGGGAGTATGTATTTGGTGTTTGATTTCATGAACATTTAGGTATTTATTCTGATCAGAAATAAAATTATTCGGTTTTTCAATTAAAGTTTTGGTTTAAGTTACCATTCTGCATGATTAAGGTTGATCTCACTAAGGAGGATCAGTTGAAAAATAGGCATGTACAGATCACATTCATGAAATTTTCCATGAAGTATGTCCATAATTGATCTATGTCATTTGATTGTATACATATATGTGATCATTCTGGGATTTAGTTATGAGTAATACGACAATGATCCTATTTGGTTCTATATGGGTGCAATCAATGGACCAGATTGTTTAAGGAATAAATAATGACAATTTTGCGCTCATAAGGTTTTTCACATTTAAGTTACATATGTGCCCCAGTAGGAGATTGTTGGAATAATTTAACAATGGGCCATATATTACACTTATATGTTATGCCATTATTTCTTGTCCCAACCCAAATATAAAGTAATCTACTAAGGTTTAAGGAATTAAGTGGCCTTAATTAGGTGTCATGGACATATATATACTGAGACCCAATTTGCTGGTCCGTATTTATTGATGGGCTAAATACTGGGTCCCACTACAAATACAGGTCTATAATCCCCAAGTTAGCTAAGGGTTAACAGCCGTCTTGTTTCCTCATCTGTAGATGGTTTCTCTCCCCCTAGTGATAACCTAGTCGATCTTCCCTTTCTGTCATATGCATCCCTTCCGTCAAACGCATCCATGAATCCAGGTACACTTTCGCAATACTCTAGATTATTCCATTGAACTTGTATGCATATTAAAATCACATCAGGTCGAGCTTTTAGTGATATGCAACAAATTCATAATGGCATCATTCCAGAATTATGATGACTATTATTTTGCCTCAGAAGGTGTTCCATGGCTTGTCCAAAACCACAACTTGACTACCCAAACATGGAAACAAAACTTTGATCCCTGGAGGGAAGATATTCAATGGGTAACAGTGTGGGTGAGACTACCTAGGCTGCCGGTGGATTGCTAATTTACTATGACAAAAAATTTTTTCTTCCACCTGAGAAACAAGATAGGAAAGTCTATTAAAGTGGATGAGATGACATTAAAAAGGGCTAGAACCATGTATGCAAGAATGTGTGTGGAGATAGATATCAATGCACCTCTACTCCCATCTTAGACAGTTGATGAACATAACCTGAACATTGAATATGAAGGTTTAAATCTCATTTGCTTCCAATGCAGGAGGTTTAGACAAGATCTGTACCATTGTACACAGAGGAAAACAGCCAAGGAACACAAGTTGCATCAGGAGAAGGGAATGAACAGGATAGACGAAAAACTAGCATAGTTCCATTGAGTACTCTGGCCAACGCGTAGAGTGGGTGGATGATAGCGAGGAACCAAGACAAGGGAGACATTCGAATGCCAAGTAAGGAAAGACTTACAGAGGAGGACAGAAAGGGGACAGAATTGAGAGGAAGCAATTGGCAAGTATATCGAGATTCGTTATGTTGGAAATAGGAGATGGAGACAGTTTGGAAGGAGAAAAGAAGGAGGCACAACGTAGACCTCTCTTTGAATATCTCTAATAGAATAGAAAGATCCTCAAGGAGCAGAAAGCAAGAAGATCTTAGCGATGGTGACAAATCATGATGCTCCATTGATAGTGAGAAAGGGGATGGCTTTAAGTAGTACAGGGGATAAGAAAGAAACCAAAGAGGGGGAGAAAAAGGTAGAGCTACAAGGGCAGATGGGACTGGAGGTATCGGAGAAAGGAGCAAGCAGCATTAATAGGGATAACATTGTGATAAAAAGAGGTGAGAGGGAGAAAAAACAAGAGATGATACAGGGGGAAAGTGGGCTAGGCTAATGGGGATTAAAAAGGGCTAAATTGGCTTAGGAAGAAGGAGACAAGAAATGGGCGAATCACTCAATATGAAAATGAGCCTGTAATTACTCAGCAAATGGGCATCAAGGACCAATTATATATTATTCCCGAGAAGGCTTACCTGACCGGATGGAGGAAGTCATGCTTGGGCCTAACATAGAACCGACTGAAACATTGTTTTTTTTTTGGTACAAAAATTTTAGGCAGGGGGTTGGGCTCACCCACAAGCCAAGGGCAGGGCGAAATCTCCCTTCCTCTTAGGTCATACCAATGT
>JANTPZ010109417.1:0-19343 GCA_025593235.1 Vachellia pachyceras | reverse complement strand
ATGAGATTTTGTTAATGAGATTATGATGTAATATCATGCTATTTGAGAATTTATGTATGGCATGTAATATGTGATTTATGTATATTCACATATGGTTGATATATCCTAGTTAAGGAACCTCAATTGCATGCTTAAACATGGTTAGAAAAGAAGTAGAAATAAGAGTTTCAAATGGCAAAGTTTGGAAGTTGGAAAAGTTGATGAATTGATAAAGTTAAGTCAAGTAAACCCCTAACTTTGAGCTGATGAGAAACAGAGCAAATGATCTCCAAATGGAATGAAATTTTACAAAAAAATAGTTCATATTGCGAGATTTTTATCAAGCCAAAGAACACTAAATTTGGAGTTTTGTACAGAAATTTATTAAGTTCTAAAGTTTGAAGAAAATCACTGGAAAACCTGGGAAAAATAGAAAAATGACCAAGTGTACAGTACATTTTTACGAATTAAACTGTATCATTTGGGCAAGTAAATGACTCAAGGAGTATTTTTCCCTTGTAAATGAACTTACAAGCTTCAAATAGAAATTGGAAGCACTCAATTTTGGATTTTTCTACAATTAGTTATGAATTTTCAAAGTTGGTCCTAAAACCAGTGAATAGTAACTTTCACAAACTTGAAAGTTTTCAAATTGAAACTTTTGGACCCTTTGATCATAATGAGCCTTCCTTTTTATTCTAATTCACTTTGTAATGAAGCTAAGGGGTAAGTTAAGGAGTGTCACACTTGGTCTTTTATTAAATGACGTATGGGTCCCTTCCTATAAGGTTTCCTATCCTCATATTGCTTCTAGGGCAAATATACTTAATTTTGGAATTCACACGAAACTCCGTGCCTGAACTTTCGGCCCAACAGCATCAACTTCTCATCTCTAGTTCATCATCTTAATCCTCATATTAGCCTTTATTTCATTTAGCATGAAAATTACGGATATTACACCAGAGACATATGCCTTCTTCTTTTTAAAGAATTTAGGCTTTTTCTTTTCTTTTTCTTCATTCTGAGCTGCTAACTGAGGGCAATCAGCTCTCACATGGCCTGGCTTGTTGCATTCATCACATATTTTGCTTGATGTTCCTTTTTGTGGCCTTCAAGAGTTTTGATCCTTTCTGTACATTGGTCTAAACTTTCTGACGACCATTGTTAGTTCTTCATCTTCTACATCTTCTTCCTCATCATCTGATTCAGGTTCTTTTTCTTTCTCCTTAATGATTTTGAGAGCTAGCCCCTTTTTCTTTTTGTCATCAATGTTTGACAATTCCTCTTGAACTTTTGTTTACTCTCATACTCAGCAAGGCTTCCAAAGAGGGCTGCTACTGAGGTCATTGATTCACCTCAGGATTCTTCTATAGCTGTGACCTTGGCTTCCCATTTGCTAGACACAACATTTAAAATTTTTCTTACTTGAGAACGTTGATCATATGTTTTGCCAAGGGCTACTAGTTTGTTGATGAGATGAGTGTGACGCATTTGAAATTCTGCAATAGTTTCTTCCTCTCTCATTATGAGTAAATCATACTCAATGGTGACCATGTTGACTCAATCTCTTTTATAGCCTCTGTGCCTTCGTAAGCTATCTCCAGAGCATCCCACATGTGTTTTGCTGAAGGTAAAGTGCAGACTTTGAAGAAATCATCCTCATTCAGAGCTGCCTGCAACATTAGAACTGCCTTTCTGTTGAGATGAACTCTTCGTAGATCTTCATTATCAAACTCAGGATGAGTTTTAGGGGTTAGTCCATCTTCCACCTTCATGGGCACATAGTTTCCCTGCTCAAATACGTCCCACAAATCAATATCAGTGGCTAAAATAAAGTTTTGAAATTTAATTTTCCAAAAAGAAAATTTTTGGCTGTTAAATGCTGGAGGCCTGGTGATGGAGGCTCTGTCAGTAAGATTGTGTTCGCCAAATCCTGCCATCGATCTCTCTTGAAACTATTAAGTTCTTTGCACAAGAGACCTGCTCTGATACCAAATGTTAGAATAGGATTTGACCAAAAAGGGGGTGAACTGGTCTAATATAAAAATTTGCTCTTTAAAACACATAATTAAAAGAACAAAATCACTGAGAGAAGAGCACAGATGAACACGAAGGTCTATCCTGGTTCGGTCTCCTTGACCTATGTCCGGTCCTTAGAGCACCTCTGAGATTTCCAAATCCACTATCTGAAAGAAGTTGAGACTTCACAAGTCTGTACAATCTGAGAATCCACTCCCCCTTTCTCTTTTCACTAAAATAAAGTACCTCACTCTCTGTTTCTATCTCACTTTCAGCCCAACTAGCTCAAGATCCCATCCTTGAGTTTCTCACAAGTTTTACAGAGTAGTTTTGCCTTAGATATCTCTCTCAAAAGAGTAGATGGCTAATAATGAAGCTCAGAAAGAATTAAAGAAAAAATACAGCGAATGTAGTAAATGCAGCTTTGAATGCTTAGGATATTAGTTGTTGTTGTCTCTGTATTGAATGCTTCTCCTTTTATTGTTGAGAGACTCTTAAATGTTCGTTAGACTCCATTTACTATCCGTTACTCTCGCCATCTACCATTCAGCTTCTTTATTAATGGCATTAAATGCTTCTGAGTTAGACGAGGTTGAAAGTTGCACAACAACGTTAAAAACTCCGTGTCTCGGATCATGCCTGTTTTTTGTCCTCATTTAATGTTTCAAACCTCTGCATTTATGAGAGCAGTTAGAATTCAAAAGTATCGTTACACACATAAGGAAAGTAGATGTATAGTGTAGTTGAAATGTGTCAGAGACAAATCTGTCAGAGAGAGAGAGAGACAATGCTCGAGCATAAGAATTACAATGCTCGAGTGTAGATCAGAATATTTCACAGAAAATTTTTAAGTGCTTTGATGTAATGCTCGAGTATTACATGAAAGTGTTTTGAAAAGAATTAAATACTCGACTAAGATATCTCAGTGCTTGAGTGTTGATAATGCTTCTAATGATTACTCGAGTATTCTGTGCCAGTGTTTGAATATAACTTTTGAGAATGTATAATACTCGAGTGCTAGATAATGATGCTCGAGTGTTATAAATGCTGGAAGTGAATGCTGGAGCATTAACAGAGAGTATTGGTGAATAGTGAAAGTTTTCAGCTCGATACTCGAGCATAAAAAGCTAGTGCTCGAGTATTGACAGTTCTTGCAATCAATGCTTGCAGTGTTGGCTTCCAGTGATGAGGGTCATGTCACAACACTCGAGTGCTGTTAACCTGTGCTCGAGTGTTGGCTCTGCTGGAAGCTTTTACTTGAAGTATCACTTGACAGCACTACTAGAGAACTCAACACTCGAGACTGCATTTACAGTGCTCAAGTATTGGCTATGCTGTCAGCCAATACTGGAGGTGTTGTCTAACAGTGTTGAGAATAGCAGTCAACACTCGAGTGCTGAAATACAGTGCTCGAGTATTGGCTCTGCTATCAGCCAATACTTGCAGTACTACATTGCAGCATTGTTTGTAAGCCATGTTTTAGCCTAATGCTCGAGTACTGTCTTGCAATACTCGAGCATTGGCATTACTCTCTACTAATGCTTGAAATGTTTACTCAGAGCGTAGTTTAAAAACTTATTTTCAAAACACAGTGCTCGAGTACTATATTCTAATACTCGAGTATTGATAACACTTCATGTCAATACTTGGAGTATTGTTTGGAAGCACTGAATTTTCTTAAGTTTAAAACTTTAGTGCTGGAGCATTGAATCGCAGCTGTCACTACTTTGACAAAAACACTCGAGTATTTTCATGAAGCACTGAATCAACATTTTAAAACTTGGGATTCAAAAGCATTTAACAGTTTCCTTGCAAAATTTTGTTATCATCAAAACAAGGTATCAACACATTTTTCATTGATTCTCAAGCCCTTTTCCTTTTTCCAAAATTCCCTCTAGATTATTTCAGGGATTTTTGAGTATTCTTCGTGTCTTTTCCCCAATTTTTGGGAAAACTACCTTAATCGTACACTGGATAATAATTTTATTAAATACTATAAAATTCACTGGGTTTTCCATATTTTTCTCTAAATTTTTGAGGGCTCCTGATTCTTTAAATAATTATTTTTCTCCTTTTTGTCCTTCAAAATTATATAATTAAAAATCTAGTCCTAATCTGGAAAATCCATGTTTCGTGGTTGTGATCAGTGAGTTGGGCTCTTTCTATTGGGCATCTGTAAATTTTGGTCAATATTTGACTTTTGACATTGACCAAAATGCCCTTCCACTTTGTCATAATTACCATTTTGCTCTTACTTTCTCTACCTTTTGCAAAATTCGAACTTTACCCTTACTCTTTATACTTAAAGACCTTTATGTCCTTAATCTTTTTATCTAATGCAAATAGGTCCCTTCCCAGAGGTCACCCATCCTAGAATTGCTCCTACCCCTGGCACGCTTAACTTTAAAGTTCTTACAAATTCCGATATCTTTGGCCTATTCTGTTCTATTATGTTCCTTGTTTTCTGTACTTTCTATCTATGAGCTCTGTCTCACGTAATAGTTATCAATTTAGCCTTTATTTCAGTCAATAGTAAAAACACAGATATTACACCTAGAGCTTGGTATGAAAGATTAATTAATTTCTTAATCAGAAAGGTTTTGATAGAGGAAAAGTGGACACAACTATTTTTATTAAACATTCAAAATAAATTTATTAGTTATACAGATCTATGTTGATGATGTTATTTTTGTTGCAACTAACGATGATCTTTGCCAAGAGTTTGCTAAGATGATGCAGGGAGAATTTGAAATGTCCTTGATGGGAGAATTGAATTTCTTTCTTGGACTTCAAATTAAGCAAAGGAAGAATGGAATCTTTAAGCCAAATAACTTAAAGAGCTGCTGAAGAAGTTTGGAATGGATCAATGCAAAAGCACTGACACTTCTATGAGCTCAATAGTACTCCTTGATGAAGATGCAAATGGAAAAGATTATGATATCAAAAGATACAGAGGAATGATTGGGTCTCGGCTCTATCACACGGCAAGCAGACTTGACATTCAATTTAGTGTTGGAATGTATGCTTGTTATCAAACTGCTCCCAAGGAATCTCATGCTAAAAATGTCAAAAGAAATCTCAGATATCTAGCTGGCACCACTGATCTTGGATTATGGTATCCCAAAGGAAGCAATAAAGAATTAATTGCATACTCAGACTCTAATCATGCTGGGTACAAGACTGATAGAAAAAGTACAAGTAGTCAATGTCAATTCCTAGGAGGAGCTTTGGTTTCTTGGTTCAACAAAAAGCAATCAACGGTATCATTATCATTAACAGAAGCTGAATATATTGATGCTGCAAGTTGTTGTGTTCAAGTATTATGGATGAAGCAGCAACTCCAAGATCTGGGAATGATTGTCAAAGAAATTCCCATCTACTGTGACAACACAAGCACAATCAATCTTAAAAGAATCCTGTGCATCACTCCTGGACCAAACATATTGATACCAGGCATCACTTTATCAGAGATCATGTGCAGAATGATGACATCAAGGTTGAATTCATTCCAACACATCTTCAAGTGGTTGATATTTTCACAAAACCCCTTGCCAGAGAACAATTCATGAATATCAAAAGGGAATTGGGAATGGTAAACCCAAATGAGTTGTAAGTTAATGTTTATTTGCTATATTTTGATGTTTCACTATTCTAGCTTAAGCTTCGGAGTGGTTTGACAAAATTGTGTAGGTGTTAGATTGAACATTTGAAGTCAAAACTCGTGTAATGAAGAAAAAGAATAAAAGTGTTCAACGATTTTTTGATGAACACTCAAGTGTTATGAGGTATCACTCGAGTGTTGATGGCTAAAAATGATGAAATACTCAAGTTTCAGGTTCAAGTGATGACTTATGAAGCAACACTCGAGTTCTCAAAAGCACAACTCGAGCACTGGACTTTTAAAAGCATCATTGGAAGTCAATTGCCTGAGTATTGGATGGAAGTAAAGGTAATACTTGAGTTTGCAATCTCAAAACTCGAGTTTGTAAGTGTTTTTTAATCTTGAGAATCCGATACTCGAGTATTGAAATGTCAATGCTCGAGTGTTCAAGGGTTTCAGTGATAGAGGACCCCGATACTCGAGTACTCTATGGTAATGCTCGAGTGCTTGCATATGCTAAAAGAATAGGGGACCCCAATACTCGAGTACTGAAGAACCAATACTCGAGTGTTAGCGAGCGAGGCTCAAAACTCAAGTACTCATAGTTGATACTCGAGTACTGGCTTGTCTGTTCATCTTCCATAGTGCAATACTCAAGTACTGACTGAGCAATACTCGAGTGTTACACTCAATACTCAAGTACTGACTGAGCAATACTCGAGTGTTACACTCAATACTCAAGTGCTACATCACAAAACTCAAGTGTTTGGCTTATTTTATCTCAACACTCGAGTACTAAAACTCAATACTCGAGTGTTGGCACATTAGATGTCTTTTATCCCTATTTTTCGCTGTTACTTGAGCCCTAACTTCATTTTCTCACTCGAGTTCTCTCAAATCATTTTTACCAACCATTGTATTTCCTTCCCAAACCGTTACACATCCACTCGAAATCAACCAACCGGTAAAATTGCAACACACCTTAACTAATCCCTTTAGCCTCATTTTATATCATTGTGTAACCATTCTTCAGCCTTGAATAGCTTAAAAAGTCAAAAGAAATCAAATACGAAAACTTGATTTTTAAAAGTTAGTTTTCATTGAATTTTGGTTCAACTTTGAAAATTCATAACTAATTCTAGAAAAATCGAAATTGAGTGGTTCTAATTTCTATTTGAAGCTTGCAAAATCCTTTATGGGGGGAATACTCATTGGGTCAGAAACTTGCCCAATTAATACAGTTTATTACACAAATTTGCACTGTTCATTTGGTAATTTTCTATTTTCTCAGGTTTTTCTGTGATTTTTTTGCACTTTTAGACTTAATTTGATCATGGTTATTCATGCATTTGGAAATAATTAAAGCATGCTTCCACTACTCCTTGACATGTAGGAGTTTAGTTTACATAATTACAACCACATTTAAACTTAATTTCAAAGATCACACATAACTTAAATACATAAAAGCACAACATTATACCTTCTTGAATCATCAATTCCTTTGCTCTTACCCTTGCTTGAGCTTCCACCTAAAATGGTTAGTGGGGTATGATGAGATTTTTGGAAATCCCAATAGCAAAACTGTCTAACAACTTCATGAAATGCATAACAACTTTCTATATAAATGTGGATTAATAAAAGTGCAACATAAAACACATAGATGCATATGGCCATAGCATAAACATGCACATATCCACACTTTCATCATTATAAATTTCAAATCAAGTCATGCATCATTCAAAAGAATTTTCATAATAATTTAGATTAGAGTTAGATGGTCTTGCTACCTTTATCTCTTAATTTCTCTTTAACTTGAATGCTCTCTTGATCGCTTGAGGGACTATTTCCTTTCACCAAACTTTTGCTTACACAATTCACAACATTATGGCCATCAAACACAAGCCATTTCCTAAACAAAAAATCAATGTAAATCTCCCTTAATCATCCCTTTGAATTATATAAGCCTTAAGACTTAAAACTTGTCTTTAATGTGTTCTAATGCTTCCCTAAACTTGTGCTCAATTTTACCTTACACAAAAACTCATTTTAAAGCTAATGGAAGTATCAAAATCATCAAAAGAATACTCCTTCCCCAAATTCCAGGCCAGGCCGAGACACAGTGACTCAGTTTTAATTAGGATTCATTAAATCATGTTTTTCCACAAAATTCAACTATTTTGGCAAAAAAGTGAACAATTTTTTGAACAAGATTAGTGTTACATGAATTAAAAACTTAAGTCTTAAACAATTGAATGGAAACATCCACTTAGACTCAATTCTTAATTAGTATTCATTAAATGATTTTTTTAAAATTCAACTATTTTGGCAAAAAAGTGGACATTTTTTTGAACAATGTTAGTGTTAAAGATATTAAACATTTAACCATCTTAGAATCGAAAGGAAACAGCCACTGTGACTTAGCTTTAATTATGATTCGTTAAATCATTTTTTTAAAAAATCAACTATTTTGGAAAAACAAATGCCCATTTTTTTGAACAAGATTAGTGTTACAGGAATTAAAAATTTAACTTTCATCGAATTGAAAGGAAACATACACTAAGGCTGAGTTTTTAATTATGACTCGTTAAATCATGTTTTTCTCAAAATTCAACTTTTTTGGAAAAAAAAAAGTGGACATGGTTTTTTAACAAGGTTAGTGTTAGAGGAATTAAATGTTGATACCTTATTTAGACGATAACAAAATAAAATAATTTATGTTCTAAGAGATTGCAAAATGATTTTGAATCTTAAGTTTCAAAGTTTTTATTCAGTGCTTCATGAAAATACGCGAGTGTTTTTGTCAAAGTATTAACAGTACTCAAGCATTGGAATTCAATGCTCTTGCACGCATGTTTTAAACTTAAAAAATTTAGTTCTTCCAGGCAATACTTCAAGTATTGACACAAAGTGTTATCAATACTCGAGTATTGGAAGTTGATGCTCGAGCACTGTGTTTTAAAAAGAAGATTTTAAACTATACTCTAAGTGAACACTTCAAGTATTGGCAAGAAGTAATGCCAATGCTCAAGTATTGCAAGTCAATACTCGAGTATTAGGCTAAATCAAGGCTTACAAACAATGCTATAATGAAGTGCTGCAAGTATTGGCTGATAGCAGAGCCAATGCTCGAGCACTAGGTTTATAATACTCAAGCATTGAGGTTTCTGAAAGCATTTCCAGTCAACACTCCAAGCATTGGCTGAAAGTATGGCCAATGCTAGAGCACTAAGATTCAGTGCTCGAGTGTTGAATGTTTTTCACAACACTGTTAGACAATACTTCAAGATTGGCAGGCAGCACAGCCAATGCTCGAGCACTAGAAATGCAATGCTCGAGTATTGGGTCTCTTACCAGTGCTGTCAAGTAGTACTTCAAGTAAAAGCTTCCAGCAGAGCCAATGCTCGAGCACAGTTTGTTAATTCTCGAGCATTGTGACCTTTCACTTCTCACTGGAAGCAAACACTGCAGGCATTGACTACAAGAACTAGCATTCAATACTCGAGCATCTGGCTGAAAATTTTCACTGTTTACTAATACTCTCTGATAATGCTCCAGCATTCACTACCAGCATTCCTAATGCTCGAGCACTATGATCTAGGACTCGAGTACTTTGAATTTTCAAAACCTATATTTTTCAACACTTGCACAGAATACTCGAGAAATATAAGAAGCATGATCAGTACTCAAGCATTGTGATTTCTTACTCGATCATTTGATTTCTTTTCAAACACTCTCATATAATACTCGAGCATTGTGTCAAAGCACTGAGCTTTTCTTTAAAAATCTTCAAACAATACTCGAGCATTGAGAAAGCTATACTCAAGCATTGTTGTTATGATAGCTTTATGTCTGACACACTCAACCTATGCTATTCACCTACTTTACTTATTTGTGTAACGAAATTTTGAATACTAACTGCTCTCATAAATGTAGAAACTTGAAACATTAAATGAGGAAAGAAGCACAGGCATGGTCCGAGGCTCGGAGACTTTAATGTTCTTCTGCAACATTTGTCATTGTCTGACTCAGTAGCATTAAATGCCATTAATGAAGAAACCAAATGGTCGATGTGAGAGTAACGGTTATTAAATGGAGTCTAACGGACATTGAAGAAACTCTCAACTATAAAATGATCAGCATTCAATACAGAAAGAACAATGAACATTTTGAGCATTCAAGGCTGCTTTGCTTCATTCTCTGTATTATTTCAATATTTCTTTCTGAGCTCCATTATTAGCCATATACTCTTTTGAATGATAATCTTTTGGCAAAAATACTTTGTAAATCTATGAGAAACTCAAGGATGGGACCTTGAGTCTATTAGACTGAAAGAAAGTTAGAAAACAGAGAATGTGCCACTCTTTTTAGCGAAAAGTGAAAGGGGAAGTAGATTCCCAATCTGTACATGCTAGTGAAGCCTCACTTCTTTGTTGATAGTGGATTTGGAAATCTCAGAGGTGCTTTGAGGAATGGACGTAGGTCAAGGAGGCCGAACCAGGATAAATCTTTGTGTCCATCTTTGCTCTTCACTCTTGGTGACTTTGTTTTTAATTCTGTGATTTTAAAGCATTAAATTTTTATTAGACCAATTCACCCTCCTCTTAGTTAAATCCTATTCTAACATTTGGTATCAGAGCAGGTCTCTTATTTAAAGGACATAACAGTCTCAAGAGAGATCATGGCGAGCAAATACTTACTGACGGAGCTTCTATCACCAGGCCTCTAGCATTCAATAGCCAAAAATTTTCTTTTTGGAAAATTAAATCTCAAAATTTCATTTTAGCCACTAACATTGATTTATGGGACGATTTGAGCAGGGAAACTATGCGCCTATGAAGGTGGAAGATGGACTAACTCCTAAAACTCGTCCCGAGTTTGATAGTGAAGATCTTAAGAGAGTTCATCTCAACAGAAGGGCTGTACTGATGTTGCAAGCAGCACTAAATGAGGATTATTTCTTCAAAGTCTGCACTCTTCCTTCTGTAAAACATATGTGGGATGCATTGGAAATAGCTTACGAAGGCACTAAAGCAGTGAAAGAAAGCAGAGTTAACATGCTTACCACTGAGTATGATTTATTCAGGATGACAGATGAAGAAACTATTACTAAATTTCAAATGCATGACACACATCTCATTAACAAATTGGCAGCCCTTGGCAAAACATATGATCAACGTTCTCAGGTGGGAAAAATCCTAAATGTTTTGTCCAGCAAATGGGAAGCCAAAGTCATAGCCATAGAAAAATCCTGAATGTTTTAAATTAGGATTCGTTAAATGATTTTATTTCAAATTCAAGTATTTTGGCAAAAAAAAAGTGGACAATTTTTTAACAATGTTAGTGTTAGAGGAATTAAACAATTAACCCATTTAGAATTGAATAGAAACATACACCGTTACTCAGTTTTTTAATTAGGATTTGTTAAATCATATTTTTTTTCAAAATTCAACTATTTTGGCAAAAGAGTAGACATTCTTTCGAACAAGGTTAGTGTTAGAGGAATTAAATACTTAACCCTCTTAGAATTGAATGGAAGCATACACCGTTACTCAGTTTTTAATTAGAATTCGTTAAATTATGTTTTTTTTTCAAAAATCAACTATTTAGGCAAAAAATGGACATTTCTTTGAACAAGGCTAGTGTTAGAGGAATTAAACATTTAACCCTCTTAGAACTGAATGGAAACTTCCACCATTACTCAGTTTTAATTAGGATTTGTTAAATAATTTTTTTTCAAAATTCTACTATTTTGGAAAAACAAGAGCACAATTTTTTTTGGAACAAGATTAGTGTAACAGGAATTAAAAATTTAATACTCATAGAGTTGGATGGAAACATTCACTGAGACTCAGTTTTAAATTAGGATTCGTTAAATGATTTTTTTTCAAAATTCAATTATTTTTGCAAAAAATTGGACATTTTTTTGAACAAGGTTAGTGTTAGAGGAATTAAACATTTAACCCTCTTAGGATTGAATGGAAACATACACTGTTACTCATTTTTTAATTAGGATTCGTTAAATCATGTTTTTTTAAAAAAATTCAACTATTTTGGCAAAAAAGTGGACATTTTTTTGAACAAGGTTAGTGTTAGAGGAATTAAACATTTAAACCTCTTTGAATTGAATGGAAACTTCCACTGTTACTCAGTTTTAATTAGGATTTGTTAAATAATTTTTTTCCAAAATTCTACTATTTTGGAAAAACATAGCACATTTTTTTAACATGATTAGTGTTACAGGAATTAAATATTTAACTTTCTTAAGATTGAATGGAAACATCCATAGAGCATCAATTTTTAAATAGGAATCATTAAATTTTTAAATAGAGCATCAATTTCTGTTGCAGGAATTAAAAATTTGACTCTCATAGAATTGAATGTATATATTCACTGAGACCCAGTTTTAAATTAAGATTCCTTAAATGATTTTTTTTCAAAATTCAACTATTTTGGCAAAAAAGTGGACTTTTTTAACAAGGTTAGTGATAGATGAATTAAACATTTAACCCCCATAGAATTGAATGGAAACTTCCACCGTTACTTAGTTTTAATTAGGATTCGTTAAATCATTTTTTTAAAATTTAAACTACTTTGGAAAAGCAAGTGCACATTTTTCTAACAAGATTAGTGTTACGGGAATTAAAAATTTAACTCTCAAAGAATTGAAGGGAAACATCTGCTGAGACTCAGTTTGAAATTAGGATTTGTTAAATGTTATTTTTTCAAAATGTAACTATTTTGGCAAAAAAGTGGACTTTTTTTAATAGTGTTAGTGTTAGAGGAATTAAACATTTAACACTCTTATAATTGAATGAAAACATATACCGTTACTCATTTTTTAATTAGGATTCATTAAATCTTGTTTTTTTAAAAATTCAACTATTTTGGCAAAAAAGTGGAATTTTCTTGAACAAGGTTAGTCTTAGAGGAATTAAGCACTTAACCCTCTTCAATTAGGATTCACTAAATCATTTTTTTAAAATTCAATTATTTTAGAAATACAAGTGCACATTTTTTGAACAAGATTAGTGTTACAGGAAATAAATACTTAATTCTCTTAGAATTGAATCGAAACATCCATAGAGCATCAGTTTTTAAATAGGATTCATTAAATCTTGATTTTTTTTGTCAAAATTCAACTATTTTGGCAAAAAAAGTGGACTTTTTTTGGACAACGTTAGTGTTAGAGGAAGTAAACATTTAACTATCTTAGAATTGAATGGAAACATCTACCGTTACTCAGTTCTTAATTAGGATTCGTTAAATTTTTTTTTAAATTCAACTATTTTGGCAAAAAAGTGAACATTTTGTTGAACAAGGTTAGTGTTAGAGGAATTAAACATTTAACCCTCTTCAATTAGGATTCGCTAAATCCTTTTTTTAAAATTCAACTATCTTAGAAATA
Organism: Vachellia pachyceras; assembly: GCA_025593235.1. Taxonomy (NCBI): domain Eukaryota; kingdom Viridiplantae; phylum Streptophyta; class Magnoliopsida; order Fabales; family Fabaceae; genus Vachellia; species Vachellia pachyceras. The sequence goes on along the minus strand of JANTPZ010109417.1, from coordinate 6,339 downwards.
CAAGTGCACATTTTTTTAAACAATATTAGTGTTACAGGAAATAAATATTTAATTCTATTAGAATTCAATCGAAACATCCATAAAGCATCAGTTTTTAATAGGATTCATTAAATCTTGTTTTTTTGTCAAAATTCAACTATTTTGGCAAAAAGTGGTCATTTTCTTGAACAAGTTTAGTGTTAGAGAAATAAAACATTTAACTCACTTAGAAATGAATTGAAAGAACCACCGTTACTCAGTTTTAATTAGAATTCCTGAAATCATTTTTTTTCAAAATTCAACTATTTTGTAGATACAAGTGTACATTTTTTTGAACAAGATTTGTGTTTCAGGAATTAAACATTTGACCCTTATAGAATTGAATGGATTCATCCACTGAAACTTAGTTTTAAATTAGGATTCGTTAAATTTTTTTTCAAAATTCAACTATTTTGGCAAAAAAGTGGACATTTTTTTTGAACAAGGTTAGTGTTAGAGAACTTAAACATTTAACCCTAATGTAATTGAAAGAAAAGTTCCACCGTTACTTCGTTTTAATTAGGATTCGTTAAATCATTTTTTTCAAAATTCAACTATTTTGGAAAAACATGTGTGCATTTATTTTGAACTAGTTTAGTGTTCAGGAATTAAAAATTTAACTGTCATAGAATTGGATGGAAACATCCACTGAGACCCAGTTTTTAATTAGGATTTGTTAAATGATTTTTTTTTTCAAAATTCAACTATTTTGGCAATAAAGTGGACTTTTTTTGAACAAGGTTAGTGTTAGAGGAATTAAACATTTAACTCTCTTAGAATTGAATGGAAACATCCACCGTTACTCAGTTTTTAATTAAGATTCGTTAAATCTTGTTTTTTTTAAAAATTCAACTATTTTGGCAAAAAGTGGACATTTTCTTGAACTATGTTAGTGTTAGAGGAATTAAACATTTAACCCTCTTCAATTAGGATTCGCTAAATCATTTTTTTAAAATTCAACTATTTTAGAAATACAAGTGCAAATTTTTTTAACATGATTAGTGTTACAGGAAATAAATATTTAATTCTCTTAGAATTGAATCGAAACATCCATAGAGCATCAGTTTTTAAATAGGATTCATTAAATCTTGGTTTTTTTTTGTCAAAATTCGACTATTTTGGCAAAAAGGTGGTCATTTTCTTGAACAAGTTTAGTGTTAGAGAAATAAAGCATTTAACTCTCTTAGAATTGAATGAAAACATCCACCGTTACTCAATTTTTAATTAGGATTCATTAAATCTTATTTTTTTTAAAAATTCAACTATTTTAGCAAAGAAGTGGACATTTTGTTGAACAAGGTTAGTGTTAGAGGAATTAAACATTTAACCCTCTTCAATTAGGATTTGCTAAATCATTTTTTTAAAATTCAACTATCTTAGAAATACAAGTGCACATTTTTTTTAAACAAGATTAGTGTTACAGGAAATAAATATTTAATTCTATTAGAATTGAATCGAAACATCCATAGAGCATCAGTTTTTAAATAGGATTCATTAAATCTTGTTTTTTTGTCAAAATTCAACTATTTTGGCAAAAAAGTGTTCCTTTTCTTGACCAAGTTTAGTGTTAGATAAATAAAACATTTAACCCACTTAGAATTGAATTGAAAGAACCACCGTTACTCAGTTTTAATTAGAATTCCTGAAATCATTTTTTTTTAAAATTCAACTATTTTGGAAATACAACTGTACATTTTTTTGAACAAGATTTGTGTTCCAGGAATTAAACATTTGACTCTCATAGAATTGAATGGATATATCCACTGAGACTCAGTTTTAAATTAAGATTCCTTAAATGATTTTTTTTCAAAATTCAACTATTTTGGCAAAAAAGTGGACTTTTTTTAACAAGGTTAGTGTTAGAGGAAGTAAACATTTAACTATCTTAGAATTGAATGGAAACATCTACCGTTACTCAGTTCTTAATTAGGATTCGTTAAATCTTGTTTTTCCAAAAGTCAACTATTTTGGCAAAAAAGTGGACAATTTTTTTGAACAAGTTTAGTGTTAGAGGAATTAAACATTTAACCCTCTTAGAATTGAATGGAAACTTCCACCGTTACTCAATTTTAATTAGGATTCCACTACTGGAAAATCACATTTTAGCGAGGAAAATTAACGACGACTTTGAAATTCCTCTCTAAATACCCAATTAGGGAGGAATTTAGCGAGGAATGGTAACTTCCTCTCTAATGTCAAAATTAGCAAGAAAAATTTGCGACATCTTAGATATTCCTCTCTAAAACACCCAATTAGCGAGAGGAATTTTGCGAGGAATATTATATTCATCACTAATTTTCCAAATTAGCGACAACTTAGATATTTCTATTTAAAATACCCAATTAGCGAGGAGTTTAGCGATGAATAATATATTCCTCTCTAATTTTTCAAATTAGCGAGAAAAATTAGCGACGACTTGGATATTGCTCTCTAAATTACTTAATTAGCAAGAAATTTAGTAAGGAAAATTATATTCCTCTCTAATTTTTCAAATTAGTGATGAAAGTTTTTAATGTAATATTGATTTTTTCAAATTCATTTTCAGCATGAAATTTTGGAGGGATAAAATCGCTTTTTTTTCAATTTCACTGTTATATTGTTTAAATTTTGGAGGGCTTTCCCTCTTATTTTTTGTTCTAATTTTTTGAAATCTGTAAGTGTACATTTTGAAGGGAGATCACATTCCCTCTTATTTTTTTGTAATTGTCTAAAATATGTTGTACATTTTGGAGGAAAGGAAACTACAAGGACCATTTTCGCTTCCTAAGCTCAGCTCACTACTTTACCAAATCCCGTTTCCATCCGAAACCCCACAACGCCATCTTAAACCCTTAACCCTAATCCACAGTCCCTCGCTCAGCCACTCCGCCCAATCACCATCTCTCGCTTGGCCTAGGTTAAGGTAAGTGCTTCGATAATCACATCCAGCGGCAGCGCCTCCCTTTCTTGCTTCAAATTCTTCATTCCAGTCATGTACCGAAGCCTTCCAGCTTTCAGTCCAGCATCACCATCGTCTTCCAGAGTCACGATTGCACTAATCGCTCCAAGGTATGCTTCCAGCCTCCGACCCTTTTCCAGGTTTTACATCCACGTGAGACCTGATCACTTCTAGCCTCTGACCTTGTTCAGGTTTTCACTCCAACGGTGCCATAGCTTCTACTGCCAGCCTCCTAAATCAGTTGCCATCAACTTCCAGCTACCTAAATCTATTACCGTCGACTTTTAGGAATCGCCGTCACCTTCCATCTTCCAGTCTAGCCATCGCTGTCGGCTTTCTGCGTCGCGTTGGCACTAATCACTCCGAGGTACGCCACAGATATAGATGATTGATTCTCAACCACTGACTTGTCTATTTGCTTGTGGATGATCAAAATCTTCTTGCTTCTTTTCTTTTTGGGGCCCTTTCTTTACTGTGTGTTTATAGCTGCAAACACAAGGCAATTTTCTACCTATATTTTCCATTGCCAGAGTATGTTTCTCTTTGATTCTTGATTATTGTTCATTTTCCAATGCTGTACATGGTCTTGCAGATGTTGTTTCTTGGTTTGGCTACTTGATTTTTGATGTTATCCATCTCATCAACAAATGAACAACTATCTAATGAGTTTCAATACTAGAATAATCTATAATGCATTACAGATTATTTTATATTCCATGAAGAGATATGACAGATACCTGTTGTCTCAAAAGAAGCTTGTGGAGAAGCATACTAGGCAGGGTTCAAAATTACACATCTATAGATCACATGAAACAACTTACAAGGAGATAGAAGTTGTTGAATGGTTAAAGTGGTACATATTAGCTTTCAGGATGATGTCTATGACAGTAGAGGGGCCAAGACCCATGTGATTATAAAACACAGGACCTTGCTGGTTTATCAACCTTCTGGCTTAATATGATTAGAAGGATTTCTAATTTTACATTGCCACTACATCTTGTTAGTTATCATTTCTATTTATTTCATATATGAGAAGAAACAGGTCATTTTAGGCTCTTGCTATAAATTTAATATATGATTAATTTTCAGGTGAAACACATGCACTGGCATCAAGTTGGAGAAAAAGTTTCTATTTGTGAGTGTAGATGCACAAGAGCCAAATTACCTCCAAGCAAGTAAAACTCTGTTATCTGTATTGAATCTAATTGATGTCTGAGTAAAAAGTACAACTTACTAGTCAGTACAATCTTTCGGTAACTCTTTGGAGTCTGCTGAATATGTTCTAATCTGGTCTCTTATGGCTATAACTTTTCTATTTATTTTGTTATTCCAATCTTTGCTAGTAAATATCTATACATGCTTTCTTCATGTCCTTGTGAGAACATACCTGGGTATAAAGTATTTATTGTTTTTATTAAATCAACTTTGTAGTTAAGTTAATTTGCTTTTCTCATTTTCTTCTTTTAATTGTCAGGAAAATATTGTAGCTATATACTCGGAGGTAAAGGGACCAATTTTTTACACATGGTAAACATTGTTGGTAATATAACAAGTCTTAGTTCCATAATCCATGGTATACTTTACATTTTACACATTTCGAGAATTGATGGAGTGACATTGTAGCTATTATTTTACAACCTCTGTCTCTATGGTGATCCTAACTGTAATTATAGTATCCCTGATGCGGTCTCTAGCTCAAATTCATTTGTTCTTAGCACTCGAACTAACAGAATTTTTTAACCCTCAAAATGACAGATTTTGGCTATTTGAGCCTCGTTGTGGTTTGCATGACATAGTGGGCTGGTATGTTGAGACATATGGCAAAGATAATAAAAATCAAACAATTCCATTTCAAAGGTTATATGACGGCTAGGATGACACTCAGCATTTTGAAAGGTGAGATCTTTTTAGCTTTTGGTATCTACTTTTTGCCATTACATTAAAAAATGAGTCACAGTGGATGTTTCCATTCAATTTAAATAGAGTTAAATGTTTAATTCCTTTAACACCAATCTCGTTGAAAAAATATGTCCTCTTTCTTGTGAAAAGATTTGAATTTGGAAAAACACAATGATATAGGGAATCCTTACCAAAAACTGAGTTACAGTGGATGTTTCCTTTCAATTCTAAGGGAGTTAAATGTTTAATTCCTTTAACACCAATCTTGTTAAAAAATATGTCATCTTTTGTGAAAAGATTTGAATTTTGAAAAAAACAATGATTTATGGAATCCTAATTAAAAACTGAGTCACAGAGGATGTTTCCATTCAATTCTAAGCGAGTTAAACATTTAATTCCTTTAACACCAATCTCGTTGAAAAAATATGTCCTCTTTTTTTGTGAAAAGATTTGATTTTTTAAAAACGCAATGATATAAGGAATCCTAATCAAAAACTGAGTCACAGTTGATATTTCCTTTCAATTCTAAGAGAGTTAAATGCTTAATTCCTTTAACACTAATCTTGTTGAAAAAATATGTCCTCTTGTTTTCTGAAAAGATTTGAACTTTGAAAAACACAATAATTTAAGGAACCCTTATCAAAAACTGAGTCACAGTGGATGTTTCCCTTCAATTCTAAGCGAGTTAAATGTTTAATTTCTTTAACACCAATCTTTTGAAAAAATATGTCCCTCTTTTTGTTAAAAGATTTGAATTTTGAAAAACACAATGATTTAAGGAACCCTAATCAAAAACTGAGTCACAGTGGATGTTTCCATTCAATTCTAAGAGAGTTAAATGTTTAATTCTTTTAACACCAAACTTGTTGACAAAATATGGCCCCTTTTTGTGAAAAGATTTCAATTTTGAAAAAGATAATGATTTCAGGATTCCTTATTAAAAACTGAGTCACAGTGGATGTTTCCATATAATTCTAACAGAGTTAAATGTTTAATTCCTTTAACACCAATTTTGTTGAAAAAATATGTCCTCCTTTTTTGGAAAGATTTGAATTTTGAAAACAACATGATTTAAGGAATCCTAATTAAAAACTGAGTCACTGTGGATGTTTCCATTCAATTCTAAGTGAGCTAAATGTTTAATTCCGTTAAGACCAATCTTGTTGAAAAACTATGTCTGCTTTTTTTGTGAAAAGATTTGAATTTTGAAAAACACAATGATATAAGGAATCCTAATAAAAAACTGAGTCATAGTGGATGTTTCCTTTCAATTCTAAGAGAGTTAAATGTTTAATTCCTTTAACGCCAATCTCGTTGAAAAATATGTCCTCTTTTTTTGTGAAAAGATTTGAATTTTGAAAAACAACATGATTTAAGGAATCCTAATTAAAAACTGAGTCACAGTGGATGTTTCCATTCAATTCTGAGGGAGCTAAATGTTTAATTCCGTTAACACCAATCATGTTGAAAAAATATGTCCTCTT
>JANTPZ010109378.1:0-12552 GCA_025593235.1 Vachellia pachyceras | reverse complement strand
AAATAAGGAAATTTATGCTTTAGCCACCGCATTTTACGAGCATATAATATCTCATATATGATACCCTACAACGGAGACCAGCGGGTGCCCTATCCGGCGGGTCTTATACCATGACGATCTCCAGAAGGACTCAGGCATCATAAATAAGAACCATACACTAAGATGATAAAATACCACCAGCGTGCTATCAAGCATGAATTCCAGACTCTTTTTTTTTTTTTGCTAAACCGTCAACATGGTTCTTAACAGTACAAATTCTGATGAAGGATAATTAGAACATCTCTACTTCCCCTTCTGGCTCTGATACCAAGGTCGAGGGCGTCAAAAGGCACCTTTATGCGCCCTATCCTTAAGATAGGGCGCCTAAAGTCATATCTCCGTTTTTATAATTTTAAAAATGCCACCGTCTTCACTTTTTACTCCCTTTTTTAGAAAAAGAACGCAAATTTCAGTAGTAAAAAGTATCCTCTGTAGTAGTGACAAATGGCATAATCTATAATATGTATATATAAACATACAAAGTCCCAACAATTGTATTTGTGTTGCCTTGAGTTTGATCTATTGCAAACATCCTTGCCATGCCAAAATCCGATATCTTAGCATTCATGTCTTTATCTAAAAGTATATTGTTTGGCTTCAAATCTTGATAAATAATTAGTACTCGAGAATCTTGATGAAGATAAAGAATGCCTCAAGAAATGCCCTCTATGATCTTCAAGCGCTTTTGCCAATTTAGATAGGCCCTCTTGATTGGATCTACACATTAATGCATGATTTTTGAGTAATAATCTTTTGAACTAAATTCATTTATACTGTAATCTAGCGGGGAAATTAAGACATCCAACATCAACATTAGTTAAAGCATACCAAAGATGAAGTAATCAAGGCTTTTGTTGGGAAGGAACTCATAAACAAGAAGCCTTTCCTCTTTCTTGAGACAAAAACCAAGTAGCTTGACTAGATTCCGATGTTGTAGCTTGGCCATTAACGACACTTCATTCTTAAACTCCATATCACCTTGCCCAGAATTCATACTCAACCTTTTTACGACAATCTCTTGTCCATTACACATCCTACCCTGAAATTATATATATTATTAAAAGAAAGTACGAATAAGCCAGATTTGATATCGTCCTAAATAAATGAACATGCACAAAACTAGACCTGAGTTTGAGTAATGCAAATAATTGCTCTTTGAATTTCATTCAATCACGGATAAGTCTAACAGCATCGTTAATTGTTCTTTGTTATAAAAATTCCAATAATACATACACACACACACACACATGTATGTGTGTATATATATCTTCAACTTAATTTGTATAAAGACACAACGAATTTAGCATCTCACCAAGTAAACAGGTCCAAATCCACCTTCTCCAAGCATATTTGCATCAGAAAAATCGTTTGTTGCCACTTTGATGGTTTCAAAGTCCATTTGCAATGAGTTAGCAGCATCCTCAGCGTTAGCTGTACATGGATGGGAGCACATCACATGGAGTTATAAATTAATAATTATATTATTTTTAAAAGTACATTTTAATCTAAATTTTATTTTTTTGACTAAAATATCACTTATTAAAAAATTGGGAATTTGGGTTTTGATGAATATAATTAATTTGCACATGCTTCTAATAAAATGGAATTCATGCATATCATCATATATCATTCAATCAAATCGTTAGCAACTATATTTATAGTTAAATTGATATTTACTTGCATAGAAACAATTTCATATATTTCATGCATGTTACCACCCAATCCTAAATATAAGATTTGGTGTAATTTTTACACAACAAACTAGATTTTACATTAAGAATTTATGCTGCTGTACGTCGAAGCAAACGGCGTACTTCATTCCTACTAAGAAAAATCACCAAAACATGACGTTGACTTACTTTTAACTTTCTTGGGTCTCCCGATGGATTTTAAGTAGATTACAACGAGAAAGACAAGGAAGATGAGTCCTGCGTTAAAGGCAACAACGATGGCAATAACAATCCTTGATGACGTGTTTCTCTTTACTGCACAAAAAAAAAGTGTACTTAAAAATAAGGTTTGGCAAATAAGAGTTTTGATTTGCCAAATGCTTTAAATCAGTTTACATTACATATATGTATATTAAATATAAAATTTTAAATACCAAAAGTATTATTTTTTATGTGAATCTATATAACTAATTCATTAAAATACTTACATTTTATAAAAGAAAAAAATTTCAACAGATGAATGAAACATCAATATTTCAAATTATGAAGTTAAGATATCTTTTTGTAATTAAATGAAAACAGGTAAGCGTAACACCTAAAAATCATTTAAGTTGACCTCTTTTGAGTTTAAAAAAAAAAACTTCTTTCAATGTTAAATGTAAGAGTTAGTAAAATGATTTGCTTTTATTATAAGCACAAGAACTCAATTCACTTTATTTTTTTAATATTTCTAAATTTCCTCCAAACTTTCTCTATTAATTATTGAACATATCAAGAGAGTTTTCAATTAAGGGAGTAGTTTATATGGTCTCAAACATTAGATATAATATTTGACAAGTGGAAAAGACTCGTTGGCAAGTCTTGGAACTTGTCAGATATTAAGTCAATTAGTTAGAACTTAATTATGATTATCCTTGATTTATATAATGAAAATTATTAAAAGGGTACTTTAGCAAAACTAACATATAATGTTTTATTTATAAATAAATAATTTAATTAATTTATATTAATATCTATAAATTCATTCGTTATTTAGCTTGTATATTTTGTAAAACGGCCGAGTTTACCTTGCTGGGAGCTGGGACGAGGAACCGGTGACGGCACAAATGGTTGTGAATTATTGTACGCAGAAGCGTCAAAGAAGCGATCAGGTCCAAATCTGATGTTGCAACTGGGTCTGGCCACCCTACCACCTTTCTTTCCACCACAGCATTTAGAAATATCGGCGATAGCCCCACTCAAGCAATTCTCACAGTCCCTTCTCGACAAGTCCGGCGTGCATTGTGCCAAGCCGTACATCGTCTGATTGCTCGGACCACTAGCATTGGCCACCGCAAACTTACGAAGCGAGTCGCCGGAAGCAGCCCTTTCTCTCAGATAGTTCAACATCTGCATCAACACACTCTTGAACTCGTCTTTCTCCAAAGCGTCCAAGCCGTCTAATAAATAGTAACCAGGCGATGTTTCTATTACACCAAATATTGATCGGTTTGAGTATCGCAGAAAGCAGACATCGTACCATCCGATTGCTTCCCTCGCGTTAGGTGCACATACTTGGAGAATAATCACTCTCGAATCTTGGATGCAACTGCGGCAATCTTGAACGGTGATATCTCCTTGGCATAGTCCGATAACGTTAACTTTGTCGGAGTTTTTGCCGTAGGAGAAGTTGTAGAAGCCATAGTCGACCTGTGTGTTGAAAGACATGTTTAGCAAAAGGTCTCTGAGGTTGGCTCGGAAGGAACTATTGCTATTAGCGGGACCTTCACTACAGAAATATTTTACGAAGTCTTGCTGGGCAATAGTGCCATGATGAGGCATTAGGGTTAGTTTAAGGATAAAGAAGAGCAAGGAAACCCAAGCCATGGTGATTGTAGGGTAAAAGGTAGTGGCCGAAGTCTGTGTTCTTTTCTTTGTTTTTAGGTTAGAAGAAGGTCTTGTTGGCCAAAACAGATTGGGCATCTATGATATCTTTACCGTTGACTCTTCCTCGATCGTTTACATTTCATAATTCTCCAATAAAAGAGTACATTTTTCAACATTTCATTGGGTTGATTTCAATATCGAGACTGACAGTTAATGCCCCAAACTTACTTAGAACGACTTTTAGTGCATGTTCAAACTGAGATAAGAAGAAATTTCTCTCATATAATATATGGGGTGTGAGATGCGCTTTGTTTGAGCCTGCGTGAATTTTATTCCTCAAACGCTAATAGTGAAATACAAATTGGTTTTCAATCACCTTTTTTGCCAGTAGACTTTGTCGTTTTGAGTTTAGATTTTTTGGGGTAAGTAATTTATCACATCTAGTGTTCCAAGAAAAAGATATGCAGAAAATGTAGATGTCTCGCTCTATTAGAAATAGGCCATGAAGATTATTCTAGAGAATTAGACAGAGGAAACAAAAATAGCCCTCATCACATCAGTGTTCCAAGAAAAAGAGATGTGGAAAATATAGCTGTCTCGCTCTATTAGAAATAGATCGTGAAGATTATTTTAGACGAAGGAAGGTTAGGAAGCAAAGATAGCCCTCATCACATGTCATCTAGTGTTCCAAGAAAAAGAGATGTGGAAAATATGAATGTCTCGCTCTATTAGAAATAGGCCATGAAGATTATTTTGGACGATCAAATAGAGGAAACAAAGATAGCCTCATCACACCTAGTGTTCCAAGAAAAAGAGATGTGGAAAATATAGATGCCTTGTTTTACTAGAAATAGTCCATGAAGATTGTCCTGGACGATTAAATAGAGGAAAAAAGATAGCCTAATCACACCTAATGTTCCAAGAAAAAGAGATGTGGAAAATATGAATGTCTCACTCTATTAGAAATAGGCCATGAAGATTATTCTGGACGATTAAATAGAGGAAACAAAGATAGCTTCATCACACCTAGTGTTCCAAGAAAAAGAGATGTGGAAAATATATAGATGCCTTGTTCTATTAGAAATAGTCCATGAAGATTGTTCTGGACGATTAAATAGAGGAAAAAAAGATAGCCTCATCACACCTAATGTTCCAAGAAAAAGAGATGTGGAAAATATTGATGTCTTGCTCTATTAGAAATAGACCATGAAGATTATTCTGGACGATTAGACGGAGGAAACAAAGATAGCCCTCATCACATCATTGTTCCAAGAAAAATAGATGTGGAAAATATCATGCTTCGCGAACTCGGACCGGACCGACTGAGTCAAGCCGGAAACTGGCGACTCGGCCGGCAATCTGGTTCGAGCTAGGGTGTGAATCCAGGTCATGGTGACTCAGTCCAACTCGGACTGACTCGCCATAAACCGGTAGTAACTCGGTCGACCCGCCAAGTTGAGGAATCGACCGAATTACGTTAAAAAAAGACGGTGTCAAAGGATCGATGAGCATTTGGACGACATACTTGAAGGAGGAGGTATTAGCCTGGTGGGAAGGAGAAGGAAGAAGAGATGAAGGAGAATAAGGAGGAAGGAGGTTGGCCCTCCGACTCACAACGCTTTCCCGCACCTCGAGCTGATGCTGTTTCTTCGTTACTGCTTGGTCCATGCAAACTGCACTTGCAATCACAACCCAAAGCGTGCAACTGACATAAATCAAAGGAATGACTTTAGACAGAAATTTGTACCAAACCTTAAAAAATTTAGGCGAAAATCGCAACAGGAATGGACGGAAAACAAGAACAAAGCAACCAACATCGTGGAACTGAGTCAAGGTTCGGAGAGAAATCAAACACTACAGAGGAGAAATGATTGACAGGAGAAAGAAGGTGGCGAAAAATTGGAGTACTTTGCTAGCTGTAGAGTTTGAAAAGATTGAAAAGCAAGTATCTACACGCAGGTCTACAAGCTTAGGAAATGATGAAAAGCAAATGTCCACACGCAACTCTGCAAGCTTAGGAAATGATGAAAACAAATAAATGTCACTTTTATCTTTCTTCTTTGCAATAAGATATAAAAAACAAAATTCAAAATTGCAAATATTTGTAAACATTTTGTTAAAGATAAATATTTAAAAATTGTAAATAATGTTATATAATACATAAAATATAAGTATAATTAATTTAATAATTGTTACTTTATTAATAATAGAAACTTTTGAACTTTTCAATTTTGAATGGCTTGATTGTGTCAATATGTAATAAGATTTATTTTTAAATTTTTTTATTCTCACCTGTCTGACCCCCGGTTTGACTCCGATCTAATCCACTAACCCTTAACTCGCTGCCTTGTCCGGTTCAATCACTGGTCCGGTTTCGTGTACCTTGGAAAATATAGATGTCTCGCTCTATTAGAAATAGACCATGAAGATTATTCTGGACGAAGGAAACAAAGATAGCCCTTATCACATGTCATCTAGTGCTCCAAGAAAGACAGATGTGGAAAATATGGATGTTTCGCTCTATTAGAAATAGGCCATGAAGATTATTTTGGACGATAAAATAGAGGAAACAAAGATAGCCTCATCACACCTAGCGTTCCAAGAAAAAGAGATGTGGAAAATATAGATGCCTTGCTCTATTAGAAATAGGCCATGAAGATTATTCTGGACAATTAAATAGAGGAAAGAAAGATAGCCCCATCACACCTAGTGTTCCAAGAAAAAGAGATGAGGAAAATATAGATGCCTTGCTCTATTAGAAATAGGCCATGAAGATTATTCTGGACAATTAAATAGAGGAAAGAAAGATAGCCCCATCACACCTAGTGTTCCAAGAAAAAGAGATGTGGAAAATATAGATGCCTTGCTCTATTAGAAATAGGCCATGAAAATTATTCTAGATGATTAGATAGAGGAAACAAAGATATCCCTCATCACATCAGTGTTCCAAGAAAAAGAGATGTGGAAAATATAGATGTCTCGTTCTATTAGAAATAGGCCATGAAGATTATTCTAGACGAAGGAAACAAAGATAGCCCTCATCACATGTCATCTAGTGTTCTGAGAAAAAGAGATGTGGAAAATATGGATGTCTCGCTTTATTAGAAATAGGCCATGAAGATTATTCCAGACAATTAAAGAGAGGAAACAAAGATAGCCTCATCATACCTAGTTTTCCAAGAAAGAGATATGCAAAATATAGATGCCTTGCTCTATTAGAAATAGGCCATCAAGATTATTTTGGACATTAAATAGAGGAAACAAAGATAACCTCATCACACTTAGTGCTTCAAGAAAAAGAGATGTGGAAAATATAGATGCTTTGCTCTATTAAAAATAGGGTATGAAGATTATTCTGACCTATTAAACAGAGGTAACAAAGATAACCCTCATTTGTTTAAAACTTTGAAAGTCATATGGCTCTATCTTCGTATAGGCGGAAATAGGATAAACGATTTGTTGGAGACCTGTAATCTATCCTGTATTTAGCCTTACAAGCCTAGTCTCTTAAGGCTTAGACGCAGGCCAAAACTGTTTGGAAAGCCTATTAGTTTCACGCTCTGGTTCTTCGAGAGGTGTTTTAGGTTTGTGAGGCGTAAGCCAGTATTTATTTTTTAATAATTTTTTTTTGCCATACTTATACCCTAGGTTCTGAAATTCTTATGACCTGCAAGTCTGTAGCCCACCAGCGTCGCGCCCTTGTGTTCTTCCTGGTTCCCTCGCCTACTTCGCGTTATTAAAGGGCATGTTTGGTTGGGGGAGGGGTTGGAAATGAGATAAAAAATGAACCCCTCCTTGTTTAGTTTAAAATTTTGAGGGGAAGGGGACTAAAAATCTGTCCCCCATCCCCTTCCTTTATTTTGACTCCTTCCAAATTAGGGTTTTTTTTTGGAGAAAATTATGATTAATTTATCTTTATCAATTTTCCTATATTCCCACCATACCCCTCAGTCGTTAAAAAGGCACCGCTTCTGTGTTCACTCTGCTCTACTCTCCAGAAGCACAAACTCAGTTCGGGAGGACCAATGCTTTCTTCCTCTGCTCTCCAGCGTTCTCGTCGCGGTCGGAAGCTTTCATTTCCCTAAAATGTTTCTCTCCCGATAAACTTTCTTCATCTTCATGGGGTGTCTTTTTTCTTCCATGCATTTTCTATTAACCGTCGATAGAGAAATACAAGGCTTGTTAATATTCTCAGTAGAATCACTCAAAGGAGTCGCACGTTGTCTTCCCGACACATCTGTTGCCGGAGTTTTGCTGGAGTCGAATATGGGGAAGATTATAAGATTGAGAACGACAAGTAAACTAAAAGAAAAAAGCTTCTTCCTAGGAGTGAAACTTGTTTCTGATGATAAATGCTACTTTCTTCAACCCCATAAGAACATGGATGCTTTGCTGATGAGGAAAAAGGGGAAAAATCACAGAGCAATAATCCCTTGCCGTTTTAAAAGGGAAACAAGAAACTAAGGTTTAAGGTTTGTGGAACATCAAGAAAAAGACTGGAGGGGAGGATCCGCACCACAACAAACCTCTTTTTTATTCACAAAGTTCTCATGCCACTAAACTCCTCAACATCGTTAAATCCCTCGAAATGTAAATTTGTCAATTATTCTTTGTAAATTGATCGTTAAATTGCTGATAAATTATCAGAATTCGATTTTTATAGATATATGAATGTAATCATTATAAATAGTCGTTTCTTTTTTAAAAATTCAAACTTTACTGGTTCTGATCACAGACATAGATGACGAAGAGTATAACTAAAAATATAATTGCATTTTTTTGTAACTAATATGTCAAGTAGGATCAAGCTGATACATATTTAAAAGATGAATGAGCCAAATATAGTATTCTAATCCAAGCATTTTCCATTCCTTTGAATTTCTGGTAGCAAGCCTTGTAGTTCTCTGTATGAGAAAAAAGGAGAAGAGTTTAGAATTTATTTTGCCTTTGACAACCAAGATTTTATCTAGGATCAGACCACCAAGGCGGGTTAAGTTTTGATCGTTCATGCACCCCTCATTCTTTAACTCTGTTTAGGTCAACTATTAACTCAATTATATTTATTAATATATGAGTTCTGAATCATTGATGCCACTGGTTTAATCGATTTGTGTTTTGGCTCATTTAATATGGATTTATTGATTTGCATTTTTCACTTGCTTTATTAGATTTTTTTTTTGCCAACAAAGAATCATTAAATTGAACAACAACCAAACTTATAAAGTCGTAGAAAAATAGGAACAAAACCAACAAAGACACAAGCAAGAAAACAAGGAAAGAACAAGCAATTAACAGTTCAACAACGCAACATGGCAAGTCTCTAACATCAAACATCACAAAAGCCTTAGTCTGCAACGGCGCTTGAAATACCCGAATGAAAGGGTACTTGCTTTATTTGATGGACTTAGAAAATCAATACTTTTTTAAGAAGTGAATATGTGCCTGCCTCAATGCTAATATAAATTCTATTTTTTACTTATTTAAATAAATTATACTAGGAAAGCACTTTAATATTGTTTTAATTAATTAAATAGACCGGGAGATAAATTTTCATGAGTTAAAATTAATTTAAATAAATTGTATAAGTAAATAAATATAAATCAATATATAAAAGTAACATAGTAAATTAGATATTAACTTCCCCCTTCCCCCTCTGAACCAAGCAAGAAATCGTTAAAAATCATTTTCCTTCCTTGGCCCTCTGTCTCAACCAAACAATGGAACTTTAAACCCCTCCATGCTTTGCCATCCAGTTTCCTCGCCTATGTCGCAGTCATCGCCTCAGTTGTCCGATTCTCCGTCGTCGACTCTGAGCTTGGGTTCTTCCCAATTCCCTCACCCACGTCGCCGTCGCCGATACCGAGAGAAACCTTCGAGGTATTGTTCGCCAATCTATTGCCACAGATTTGCCAATGTATTCTAGTTTTTTGTTTATAGTTACTCTGTTTTTTGTAATAACGGGTTTTAAGTTTTGCATGAGATTTTTTATGTTTTTGCTTTTCTTCTTGCTTATCGACGGTCTATGTCAGCTTCTGGTTCTAGACTTCTCTGCATTTGATCTCTTTTGCTGATCTGTTCTCGCTTCACCGAAACCCCCCACGCAATCACGCCTTACTTTCCTCTGTTTCAGAGATGTAGTCTTGTGTTGGACATAAATCCATAAATCCAAATTCAGAGTGCAGCGGAAGTCTTACGTACCTCTTACCATAGCGTATATTCTTTGAGATTTGCTTGAATTCTTCTGAACGGGAATTTCTGGCACAGCGATGGACTGTCGAACACCGTCACCCCATCAGGGAATTCGTGATTGAACAAATAACGATTATGTTTCTCGTATCCGTTTTGAGCACTGGCCTCTCCTTATATAGTCTCCCATCAAGGCTGTTAAAAGATTCAATGACCAGACGCAACCCCTGAACGTAACTCTTCATTCGTAATTCAAATAATAATGCGGGACACATCCAGTGATATATTTATATATATATATATATATATTAATATAATATCTAAATGAATATAATAATATATACTTAATATAATAAATTTCCAACATTCTCCCACTTGTCCCGCAACTTAATATTATTTGGTGAGTAAGTTCATTTAAGCAACACTACATGAACCATGGCGACAAGTTCTCATTGATCAAGTATTATCTTCCATAATCACAAGTAGTGTCCTTACTTAATGGGGCAATACTTTATGAATAAACCTTAATGTTTATTCCATTCCTACCTTAATATTTATCAATCTCATCAAGATATATGTATACAAATAACAAAAAGATTGATAACAATAGACGAAAATTCATCACATCATATACCTTCTTTAGTCATATAATGGCTTAAGCCCCATATAAGGTACATGTATAACAAAGTCTTTTGGTTTCATACCTTTAGTCAAAGAATCAGCTAACATTTTCTTTGTATTGATGTATTCAACCAAAACTTGGTCATTTCTGAATCTATCTCTTAAAGATAGAAACTTTAATTCAACAAACATACTTCGAGCTCTGCTCTTTCTATTGTTGGCAATGGCTACTGCAACTTTGTTATCACAAAACACTTTAATTGGCCTAGAGATCGAATCCACAATCTTAAGCCCAGCAATGAAATTTCTTATCCAGATTCCTTGTGTACTTGCTTCAAAAGTTGCTACATACTCAGCATCACGAGTACTAGCAATTACAAGTGTTTGTTTAACACTTCTTCATAATATTGCTTATTCTGCTAAGAGATAACCAGTAGTAGATATACTTGTATTTTCCCATCCTCCTAAATCAGAATGTGAATATCCAATCACTTCAAGATTGTTTTCTCTTCTACATGTGAGCGTGTAATGTTTTATACCAATAAGGTATCTAAAAACTTTCGTTGCAGCTAACCAATGTTTCATTCCTGGATTACTTTGATATCTCCCTAACATACCCACAACAAAAGCTATATCAGGTCTTGTGCAAACCTATGCATACATTAAGCTTCCTACTGCTGAGGCATATGGGATCCTTTCCATCTCTTTTCTTTGTAAATCATTCTGGGGACATTGATCCAAAATGAATACATCTCCCTTTTCAATGGGAGTGATGTTGAAAAGATAATCTGTTAGACCACTCCTACTGATCATATAGATGTTTTGTATCTCGATCAGTAGAGTCATCAGCTAGTCTTTGAGGTTCGTCAACCCTCGAAGCAAGATCTAGGTCCATACATCAAAGATCTAACAGAATACTATCTTTCTAATCAAAGTAATTAGTACCATCCAAAATCGTTTCATTACTTAGATAAGTAACAACCCTAGGGGTAACAGGAGATGCAAAATTTACTTATATGCCCACATTAGACTTTTGAAGCAAACACAATTACTGTGCCAGGTGTATGGTCAACTTATTTGAACCATACGATTACAAATACGTATCACTAGCATCTACCTGTGGGCAAAGAATACTAGCATACAATGTATTTGTCTAAAATTGATGAAACTAAAACGCAATTATTATTTTCTAATACCTGTGGGCTACTTAGAAAACATAAGGCCATTATATTTCACCCTAATTAAATGTTTGATTATAATTATCTACCTGTGGGTTAAGATAAATCATAATCTTACATTTAATTACAATGATATTCTATAATACCATATGTGATTTATTAATATGCATGCAATAAAATGAGGATGCTGTGGCTACTCCCCAAAATAAAGGCATGCTAATCACGAATATCCTTTTGTGCATTTAAATACATAAATATGCACCAACAACATAATGAAAATTTAACAGTTAATCTAATTAACAATATGTAACTAGATAACTGAAATTCTCCCACTAATTCATGCTTCATATAAAATTGCTCATATAAATATCAATTCAGAATTAATTCTAAATTTCAAAATAATTATAATTTCCTAAAGAGCAATAATATATAAATTCATAGACAATTTAAACAATTCATACAAAATTTGTAGAATTAAATAAATAAATAAATAAATAAACAGATGTGGAGCTAATAAATAAACAAGTATCATAAATATCCATAGTATATTATTTATTTGGCTCTAATCAATCTCTATAAAAGCATGAATTCCAATTATCCAATTGAAACAAAAAACTTAGTGAGAGAAAATATAAATAAAAAACATCAATTCTCCCAAAATATGTTTCTGTCAGGCTCAAAGAAAGCCCAAAAACAATGCACAAAATGGCCCAGAAAACAAAAAACAAAAAAAAACGTTGCCTTTTGTTAATCAATAGCCCAAAAATCGCGTGGCCCAGTCCTTTTTTTAAATTCATTGTTCTCAAACGCGGCCCAGTCCGACGGCCCAAACAATTTTTTAATGGGAAATTTACTGTTTGGTCCCACATAAGGGACTTATTTATCAAATGGTCCCAAATTTTAAAATATTTAAAAAATGGTCCCAGAGGTGTTGTCAATGCAGCACATGGTGTTGTCAAGGGTTGTCACGTGACAACACCATGCGCTGCATT